>JAJPUD010017799.1:0-29230 GCA_023553655.1 Myrmecobius fasciatus
TATATATATATATGTCATAAAAGGTAAACAACCTCAGAAACAACCTCTCTGTGCCTTGTAATTATGAACCTAGTGAGTGCTTACCTTTTTTTTTTGCCAGTCATTCATTTAAAAACAGTTTACTTTTAGTATAGCACAAATTATTGCTATTTAATTCTGACAAAAATATTTTTATTCTATTGAGTAAATGCTTTTCAGTTTGAATGGATAAATTAAGGGTTTCTAGTATAGGATAACAACAAAGACAAACTACAGATCATATATATTAGGGCAATCTAGATTGTAGGAATTTATGTGGCTTAGCTAATTAATGATTGTACAGTATTTTAAAAGCTACAGCTACAAACTGTTAAGCACCATCATCACTGAAAAAGCATTTTTCATTGGTTCTTTCATTATGCATTTTAAAATACTCAGTGTTAAAAACCATCAAAGTACTCAACACCAAAAAAATAGCACAAATAGTTGACTAAATTAGTCAGTACCTTAGAGAAACCATTTCCAAGAAATAATAACAAATCATATCCTTTCCTCATTGTGAAAGCCTATTGTGTCCACATGCATGGAGTTAACAGAAAAAGGGGAAAGATGTCATTAATGAGAATGATGTAATTTACATATTTATGTCTGCTTTATTCCATGCTATTTATCATTCACTCTTAACAACTGAGAAAAATAAATAACCATAAGTAATGAGTAGGTCTTTAACCTTTCTGGTTTCCTGTGCTATTAGAACCTTATCAATTCTGAGGATGCTGCAAAGAAAACAACTTCAGTTTGATTCACCACCTGACAATACCTGAGCTTCTTCTTGTTGCTTCTTAAGTTGTTCCAACATCTGCTGAAATTCGGCTTCCTTCTGCTCTGCCTCTTCCAAAGTGGCCTGATTCTGTTCCTCATAGGCCATGGCAACCACAGCAAGGATCAAATTAATAAGGTAGAAAGAACCCAAGAAAATTACCAGGACAAAAAATATCATATATGTCTTGCCAGCTGCACGAAGCGTCTAAGATTTTAAAAAAATGGAGAAAGATAGTTTAGTGTACATCTGCCTTCTAAGTAAAGCATTATCATCAATTTGATCCCATTACCACATTTTTAATCATTGAAAATCATTGATTTAAGTCAGGTCTCACCAGTTGATAAAGATTTTCCCAGAAGTCCTGAGTCATTAGGCGAAACAGGGACAGGAAAGCCCAACTGAATGTGTCAAAGCTTGTGTAGCCATAGTTGGGGTTTCTGCCAGCTTTCACACATATGTATCCTTCTGGACACTGACTGAAATTAGAAAACAGGAAAGAAATTATTTCTGCATATCTGTTATTTTTATATGTTTGTAGATTTTTCTTTTTTTCTTTATTTTTCTTTTTTTCACTCTTTTTTCTTTTTAACACACATTACTTTATGAATCATGCTGGAAAAGAAAAATCAAAGTAAAAGGGAAAAATCATGAAGAGATTAAAAAAAACAACAGAAAAAAAGAAGTGATCATAGTATGTGTTGATTTACATTCACTCTTCTTAGTTCTTTTTCTGGATGCAGATGTTTGCAGATTTTTCAATAGCTATTTTATATGATAAATTCACAGAAGGGAAAGAGAAGGAAGAACAAGCATTTATGAAGCATCTACTTGGTAAAAAGCAATGTGCTAAGTGCTTTAAATATATTATCTCATTTGATATCTACAGTAATGTTGAGAGATGCTGTTATTATCCCCATTTTACATTAGCAAACTGAGGCCAGAGTAGAAGTTAAATCACTTGTCCAGAGTCACACAACTAATAATCTCTGAGATAAGATTTTAATTCAGATCTATTTTAATTCCAGGGCCAGTGCTCTTTTCACTGTACTATCTAAGGGCTATATTAACACAAGGACCTTTTCTGTTTACTTCACCTTATTCTATACTAAGAATAGATTTAGATTTATTAATTCCTAAAGTCCTTAAAAAAAACTATGAAACAGTCTGATGCCAAGTTTTTATCCTTAGTCACTTCAATATTCAATGTTCTTTAATGTATCATTAACATATTTCTTTGTGAAGATGACATTTTCATTAACAGATTAGCATCTCTTTTTTTGGAGGGGGGATCTGATATCTAAATATAGAGAAATAAAGATTTAGTACTATGTCATTTGACTTTACTTGCCTCTGGAAGAAAATGTCAGGTCACATCCTACTTAGTGACCATATATAACAGATAAAATCTACTGGAACAGATCAGAGCAAAAACTTAAGATTCATATTCACTCTGTGGAAAGATATTTTTTTAAAAAACATCCTTTTAAACAAATCTGAAAAATATTAAGAAATGATTTTTTTTTCTAACATTCTTTCTAGATTTCTTGGTATAGCCCTATAGAAAAGTGGGTAATAGGTAAGTCAAGGAAAAGAAAGCCTTTCTTAGAGAAATAGATTAAAAGTGATAAGCTAATTTATATCTCATCTCATTTACATCTTTGACTTTCTCATTCTTCAATCTATTGGTAGTAGGACCCACCCAAGGGCAATAACCTCTATTTCTCTGAAAGGGAGGTACCCTCATGCCTCACCCTCAGAATGTTGATCTCTCTTTGATTCTTCCTACATCCTATTCTGAAAATGGGATAACATTTTCATCTATCTCCCTCCCCTAATTGTGAAGATTAAATTAGATAATATTTGTGAAACTCTTAACACAGGGCCTAGTACACAGTAGACTCTAAATAAATGCTTTTTTCCTTTTTTCTTTCTCATCTTAATGGACAAGCCAAATTAAAATCCTTCTCACAGTATTAATTTTGGCCTAAGTAGTGGTGTGCTGGTAAATGTTTGACAAGTGGCTATCAAAAACAACAATAGCAGCAATGATGCCCATGACACATTTCAAAATATAAAATGCATCAATAACATTTTCTCCATCATTTTCTGAAGTCTAGACTATCAAAAAACCAATAAATGAAACCCTGACTTGTAGTGTTTGCTATTTTTAAAGGTGTAAATGCTCATACAGAAAAACTAACAATTGACTCTAGTGAACAGAGGATCTAGATCCTGCACTACCTTGGCAAGTATTATAGCATTAGAGGTTTTTGTGTAAAGAATATAAAACTATCGTACTTCACTTTTGAACTTTTGGGGACAAGAATGCTAGCTCATTCATCTATGAATCCTTCAGGACCTTGTACAGTTACTTATATGTTTGTTGAATTGTTTGTAGAATTGAATTGGATTAAATTATTTTTGAAAAAAAAGTAGAATCCTACTGAATAGAAATACTGACCTCATAAAAATCATCTTGTTCTCATGTTTTTTAAAAAATTATTAACAATAAGTAAAATTTATATAGCACTATGTGCCAGGCCCTATGCTAGCTGCTTTACTAACTTTATTTTTATTAATTTTATTAACTCATTAAAATTATTAACTCATTTGGTCCTCATAAAAATTCTATGAGATAGATGCTATTAATATCCTCATTTTACAATAAGGAAACTGAGGCAGTTAAGTGACTTGTCTAGAATCAAACAGCTAGTAGGCGAATAAGGTCAAATTTGAACTAAGGTTCCTGGCTCCTTGCCCAGCATTCTAATCCTTGCACTACTTAAATGATCCAACATTGGAACTGGAGTCAGAAGACTTATTTTTGAAACCAGTTGCATGACTGTCATTAAAATTCTGGGCACTGGTTTCCTTATCTGTAAGAAGGGGACCAATAAAATTTTAAATAATCTCCTTCCCTGAGCTGTTGTTTTGCAAAATGTACATGCCCATCAAAGTGAGCTACTATTGTAAATAAATCATAATATGCTATGTGCTGAACAGATTATAGGTAGGACACAGACAGGATCTTCCAGAATCTTATATTCTAGTATGATGTGATACAATGCTAGATAATCTATATACATGGACCCAAAATAGAAACAGTCCACTTCTTATAACTAGGTTTAGTTTTTCTTTTTTTGTTTTTCATTGTACTTATTTGATGGACTTGATGTGAGCAAATAGGATTAGTGATTGTTGGACATAAATGTTTAAAGGGGACGCAAATTCATACTCTGTCCACTCATTCTAGGAATTTGTGAGGGGAAAATGGTGGCCAGGAAGATGACAGTGGGAGTTTGTTCTAGGCAGATGGGATAGCATGGGATACAATAGGAAAGAATGTCTTACCCTGCATCAGAACTGTTACCACAAAGCAATGCATCATTTTGCCCTTCCAAAATGTAAAAATGACCTATTTAAGGAATAAGAAGAAATAAAAAATTGTAAAACTAAAAGTATACCATAATTTACATGGAACCAATGTCAGTATATTGCATTTGATAATCAATAAAACTTTTGAAGATAAATGTCAAAATAAATCATATAATAATAAAGGGATATTTGTTGCTAAACCTAAACAAAAACTAATCCTAAAAATAACTGTGACAAGAAACAAACAAACAAACAAAAAACAAAATAGGACTGAACTATTAATTCAGGGCCCTTTTCTTGGCTCAAATAGTGGGAGGAGAAGCCTAACTGCTATTAAAATACACTTATGAAACAAAAGGATTACTTCATATTTTTTTAAAAGCTAGGTGCATAAATAGATTTGAACATACTACCTCCCTTATTTCTCCAAATCCCCCTATATTGCAGCCTTGTTTTCTGTGGGCAGTGGCATTTTTTTGCCACATTATTCTAATGAAGTTACAAGTGAAAAATTGGTCTTTTCCAATTTGAAAAGATAAACTTGCTTCTTTCTGGACATACATTTCCAGAGTACAGTGGGGTAATTTCTTCTGAAGGCATATGAATAGAAAACTATGACCCAAAACAATAAAATTCTGACACTTTTTCTGTCTACCTCCTCCCTTCCCAGGAAATTTAATTATGACAGAGCTGAGGTTAAATAACATTGGCAGCATTTAAAATCTATTCAAAGCAGGTGGTTTATAAAAAAGGCTTATTTTAGACTTTAAAGTCTGGAAGCAAATCCCACTGTTACTAAAACTGATCCCCTTTCTCCCAGTGTAACCTTTACTGATCTTTCTAATACCTAAAACAGTGGTGAGAGTATGAGAAAAATGACTTCATGAGCTTCCATGGATATGACTGTGGAAACATATAATACATAATTGAATCCTGAATTAAGTGAATAATACTAAAAGGAGCAATTATTAGATGCAAAAGTTTAATAAGAATAGGCTTAAGAAGCTTTAAAAAACCAGAAAAAATGGTTCAGGTTTAGGAGATGGCATCTGTGATGACTGAGAAGAATTATAATGGATATATGATGAATTTATAGTAATTTTCATTACAAAAAAATCTCCAATACTTGAGATTTTCTAGTGTGGAGGAGTTAAGACCATGATGGGATATGATCTAAAGACATAATTTTGACAGACAGATGTAGTGAAATAAAGCTAGACAAAAGTGTAACAATGGCAGGAAAATTTGCAAAATAGTTCTAAAGTGAAATGCATTCATATTTATACCATTCTTTCTTGTGACAGTGTGTGTGACTAACAAAAATGTCTTTAATTTAATCTCTCCCCACACCATTTGATAACTTTTTACTTATATATATTCATGAATAATAAAATATGAAGAATATTAGAGGATTTGTTCATAATTTTTTTTATTTATTTATTTGTTCTAAAACATATATAATATGTCTAAGATTGAATCTGTAATACTCAGTTTTAAACATAGTACATAAATTTGGATTTTACCACCATGATGATACTACCTCTATCTTTAGATTTCAACAGTAAAGGAAAAAGTTATCATAGCCACATATACACATCACTATCAAATCAATCAACTAATTCTAAACTGCTTTTCTTGTCATATTAAAAATAATTATTATAAGTTACTTAATTTCTGAATTTCAGTTTCATTCATAAAGTATATTAGAAGATTTCCAATGTTAACACAACTTTGGAATTGTATGATATCTAGGAATTTATAAGATAGAGAGTGTGATATAATGGAAAGAATCCAGGCTTTGAATCCAGAAGACTTTTATTAAAATTTTCCTTTGATGTTTATCACCTGTATGACCTTCATCAAATTATTTAACTTTCTAGGTCCATCTTTTAAGTTTCCTTATTTTAAAATGATAAGATGGGAACTCCTATAAATATACCTAACTGTTCTTTATTCTTAAACTCTATTATCCTCTCAAGTTATCATTCTAAATCTCTTCTCCCTTTCTCAATGAAATCCCAATGGAGAGGTGGGGGGAGACGGGGAGAGAATTTCTATACTTCTTGCTTTCACTTCCTCTTCTTTTATTCATTTCTCAACTCTCCAATAGGGTTTCCAACCTCATCATTCAACTAAAGCTGCTTTGTTCAAAATCTTCAACGACCTATTAATTGCTTAATCTGATGAGATCCCAATCTTCATTTTTCTCAACATCTCTGCAGAATTCCATATCAACAAGAATTTATTAAATTACTTTCTTTCTGCCTGGCATTGTAGCATTAGGTACAAAAGAAAGGGAAAAAAAGCAATTCCTGCTCTATATCTAATGGAAGGAACAACATGTAAGCAATTATGTATAAGATATCTGCAGTATAAACTGGAATTAATCACAAAGGGGAAGGCACTAAGATTATGGACACTGTAAAGTCTTCTCTCCTCTTAGATATTCTCTCCTCGGAGTTTTCACTACACTGCTTTTCCTTGATTTTCTTCTTACAGTCTAATTGTTTCTATCTCAAACCATTATTCATCTCATGTCCCATTCTACTGTAATATACTCCAAAATTCTATACATGGTTTTCATATTCATATATGTATATATATATATACATATATATATATATATGTACATACATATTCACACACACACACACACATATATATATATATATATAATTTTCTTTCTTGATGACAATATCAGTTCTAATAGATTAAATTATTATACTGTCTATGCTGAATGATTTTTAACTCCATATATCCAGCCCTAATCTTTCTCCTGAACTCAAATCCATAGCCAATTTCCTACTGAGAATTTCAATCTCAATATACTAACGACATCTCAGATTCAACATGTCCAAAAGAGAAGTCATGAATTTTACCCCTAATCTCATCTCTTCCACATTTCCCTGCTTTTTTGTTGAAGAGATCAACATCTCTTGGATATACCCTGTTCTTTCCATTCCCAGAGACAACACCCTATTTCATGTCCTCACCTGTCTATTATTTCTTACTGGAACTATGACAATAGCACTTTAACTGGTCTCTTTGCTTCGTCTCTCTCCACTGATTTTCCTAACGTGCAAGTATAATCATATCGATCTTAACCTGAATCAAAAAAAAATAGGCAAAATATCTTACCTATTACCACTAGAATCAAATATGAACTTTCTTAACATTTAAAGCCCTTCTCAACCTGATCACAACCTAACTATTCAGTTTTATTAAATATTACCTCATTTCAGTCCAGTTAAGCTGGTCTTTTTACTGTTCCTTATTTACATGGTTCTCTATGTTTTTGCAGTAATTATTATCCATGCTTGAAATGGATTCTCTTCCCAATTTCTTCTTGGCATTTCCAGTTTTCTTCAACAAGCATTTTTTTCCCTATGAAGCCTTTCCTGATCCTTTGGGAGCTCCTCCTGTCCCCTCCAAATGATTGTTTATTTTTCACCTAATCAAGTATGCACATATTTTCTTCTTTGGTTAGATTGTAAGTTCCATGATGTCAAAAACTGCTTAATTTCTAATTCTGTATTCCAAGCATTTATCAGTATGTGGCACATAGCCATAACTGAATAAAGACTTATTGATAGATTATTATATTATTGTATTGAATATTTTATTATTATTTTGAATATTATTATATTGAAAGGCAAATTAGAGCCACACTGTGAAGCACTATAAATGCCAAAGTAAGGAAGCTGTATTTTATCCAAGGAACAATTAGGAATTATTAAAGATTAATGAACAGGTTAGAAAGATGATTTTTGAAGTTGTTTGAAGGATAGATTAGACTGGAAAGGTAACTGGAATCAGGAGATCAGTCTATGAAACTAGTCCAGGACAAAAGTGATGAGGGTCTGAACTACAGTAATAAATGAGTGAATGAGAAGTGGAGCAGTTTCAGAGATATAGAGGAAGAATTAACGTTTGGCAAATGAATAGCTGTTGGGGGCAAGTGGGAACAGATAGAGTTGAGAATGACTTCAAAGTTTCAAACCATAGAGAGAGGAAAGATTGTGATGATTTTAACTGACACTGAAATTTTGAGGAGAGATGGATAAGAGGTAATAATGAGCTCCATTTTTGACATGTTTAATTTGAATAGCGATGTCTATGAAGCAGCTGATAAGACTTGTCTGAAGCTCAGAAAAGGAATTAGGTTTATATTAACATGATTAGTTGTTTTCTGCAGAAAGTTGACAAATGAACTCATAGAAGCAAATAAAATTACTGAGACAGGATGGAGAGACAGAAAGGGAGAGGAGAGAACAGGAGAGGAGAAAGAACGAAGAGAAGAGAAACCAGGAGAAAATCCTGGGAGATACATGAGAGTAGGACATGAATGATGATCCAATAAATTTGACTGTGGTCAAAAAGGTGTCAAGAGGATCAAAAGAGACTAGGGGAGAAAGGAATGGTGGTGGTATCTAAAACTGCATAAAGTTCAAGAAAAGTGAGGACTGAGAAAATGTCATTGCATTTAGCAATGAGATCCTTGAAAATGCTGAACAGAACAGATTCAATTAGAAGCCAGATACTTCAATGGATCTATGATTTTAAGAACATGGGTACTCTCTTCAAGAAGGGCACACTGCCTCCACCCCATTAACGGCTTTACAAGGCAGTTTTTTTATACTGTAAAAATCTTGCCCATATTCTCTCACAAATCCTTTATAAGGGATCAACTCACCAAGATAGATGCCTTCCAGTAAGTTTCTTGAAATTCTGTCCATTTCTTACTTCTCAACTGCTTTCCTAGTCATACACATCTTCAATATCTTTTATGCTACTTTTAGCATGAAACTCTGCTCACTGCAGGCTGCCTTAAATATTACCTAAAGTAGCTCCACAATGATTCAAACTAGTTTGGCCTAATTGGATGAAGAATGCCTATTATCTAGACTATGATAGACAGTTTGGACATGTGTAGAATTGACCCACAAATAAACAATGAAATAAATAAGTGAATGAATGAATATAATGCAACTATATGTCAACTATATTAGAATGTCAACTCTATTGTGCAATATTTATATATCTTGGACAAACATTATAATAGGTAATTGGATCCAGAATTATAAAGGAAGAAGATTTTAAACTGGATTGTATTTATGCTATATAGTTCTTTTAATGACCTTAAGCTTCTCCCTGAAACAAAGAACCTTTTTTTCAACACCAATATTTTTCTGTGAAGCTATATTGTTGTAAATATTGTTATATATTACTGTAAATCATGGAAACAATCTCTGAAGAATTCATATTGTGAGTTACCCAAAAGGTAACAGAGATACTCATGGTAGACTTAAATAGGATGTAACATGAGGAATCACTCAGCAGGCACAACATAAATGATATTCTATTTTTGGTTAGATAAGGAATGAAAATGGGTTATCTATCTTTTTATTTTTCTACTTCATTTTTAGACCATATCTGTGACTTCATTGATATAGAGAACTCGAAGTGAGGAAAACTCCTTATATTAACACCTGATTGATCGAGTTATTTGGCCAGGACACCAGAGATTGTATGTGTTAGAGAAGGGAATATAAGAAGTCAAGTCTTCTTGATTCTTACACTATCCCTTAATCCAGTACTCATGTTGCATCTCTTAGCTTATATTACAATGGAAATAATTTTCAAGTGGGTCTTAACAGTTTTTATCAACAAACAATGTAGTAATTGTGAAAACATAATGTCTTACTTTTATCCTCAATGTAGTCATCCCAGTTAAATGTGCTCACTGTCTTATTGTAATAGGTACCATTTCCATCCCATGAGCTATTAAAGTAGGAAGTAATGTTTATTTCAAAGGTAGAGTTATCTGGGGGCCATTGCAAACATTTATTCCTCAGGTTGCCCATGAACAACTGTAGTCCAATGAGAGCAAATACACTCAGACAAAACACAGTCAGGATCATGACATCAGAAAGCTTCTTTACTGATTGGATCAGGGCCCCTACAATAGTCTTCAGTCCTAGGAGAAGAAAAAATAAAAAGAGAGAAAAGATCTTAATTATGCCATTCAAAAGCCACTTAACCTATCAAAACATCGTGAGCTTGTCCTGCAAAATAAAGTTTCATGCATAATGCCAACTATATTAGTTTAATGTCTGTGACTAAGTAATGTTTTCATGAAAAGCCTGCTAGCTTGTGAAAATGAATGAACAGCTGAATTGTATATGTTCACTGGAAAATTAGAAATGGAAATGGAAATCACATATTTCTAAACATTTCTTCTTACAGCAAAACGAGTGATTTTGTTATTCATGCTTGTACATCAACCCTCTGTAAACAGTTTGCTTTTATTTGCAGATACCTCACTCCCAAAACTCTTAGCTGATTTTAGAAAAATTTATGTTAATACAATAGTATGAAACATTAAAGTGATGAAAGTGAGATGAGATCACATTTTAATGTATACTACATGCCAGGTTTGGAGGAGGGAGACATCTGAAAATTGAGGCCCATGCAACACCCATGCTATTTTTCACCATTTAATTAAATCTGCAATTATGATGGCAAGTCTGAGCCCTATTTGCCTGCAGTAAATAGTCAAATTTGCATCAGTATGAAAGCCTCATAGTTTGGTTTCTATGTAAAAAAGGAAAGCTTGATGTCATCAGATGCAAACCAAACAGGCTGTATATTGCAAATGCCTCATGCAAAAATGTTAAACTCAAAGGCTGATTTAGAAAAGGAAAAAAAGCTAATATTAAAAAAAAGCAAAGAATCACATCAAATTAAAATCTGATGTCCTGATTCCTGCTTTTTTAAAAAATATATGTATATATATATACATACATATATATGTACATATATATATATATATGTAACAAGGAACAAGCAACATTGCTTATGCTGAAAAGCTGTGATATAAAATTCAATGCAACTAAAGTCAGCCTCGGTGTTTAACCTGGCTCTCACCTGGAATGACCGAAATTGTTTTCAATGCTCGGAGAACTCTGAATGTTCTCAACGCTGAGACATTGCCCAGGTCCACAAACTCTGTCACATATCTGTATAGGGGAGTTCACACACAAACACAATGACAGCACACAAGAAACGGCTGGAGATATGAAGGGCCTACCACCTTACACCAGTCAACTTCTTACCTGGGATTACAGAAATAGTTTTCAAAGCTCTCAAGACTCTGAAAGTTCGAAGAGCTGAAACATTGCCTAGGTTTACAAATTCTGTTACATACCTGTAGAATTAAACCAGAGTTATTCAGAATTTTGAAAAGCTTAATTTGTGTTGGTCTTTCATAGAGACCTTTTCAATGTTTACTTCAAGATGCTATTAGGTATTTCTTTCTTTTTTTTTTTTTTTAAATAGCATTGTTGTCCATCATGATCATTTTTAATTTTAAGGCATCTGATTTGGCTATTTGGTTGTTAGTTGTAAGACAAAATAGCCATTTGAATTAGATGAGAAAACCTAGAAAACACTCCTTTTCATCTAATAGTATAAGGTTAAATGAATGGCAGATAATTTCTTATGTTCGACTTTCTACTATTTCTCTTTCTCCTTTGATATATTTTCCTATTTGGAGGGTAAAGGAGAAAATGAAATACCCTAAATTTTTCTTGGTAGTTAAAGCAAATGTTTGCTTCTGTGAAAAGGAGACTACTTAGGAGCAGACTATGGTAATTGGGAACCACCAAAGATTTACCCACCCCTACTGAAAAATGGTTAAAAAACTTACGCAAAAGTAATGACAGTGAAATCAAGCCAGTTCCAGGGGTCTCGAAGAAATGTGAAACCTTCTAAACAGAAGCCCCTTGCAAGAATTTTAATAAGCGATTCAAAGGTATAAATTCCTGTGAATGTGTACCTGAAGGAAAATAGCCAAGAGAAGTTTAAACATTGAGAGGATAACACGATAATATATTTCTTACAGAAAGTTTCCGTTCTATTCTGTGAACATAAATCGTCTACACTGTGCCAGGCACTGGGTTTGGTGCAAGAAATATAGTGTGTGGGAAGAAACAGCCCAGTGGGCCCAGAGAAACAAGAGAGGAAGAAATAATAAGTTTGATGAAAAGGTATTAAATGATGAGAGCAAAAAAAGATATATGGACACAATGCAACAAGAAATCTAAGGTGGAAAAAAAGGACTTTGATCTGGGGAGAAGGTTTTGTGAAGGTAGTAACTAAAATGGGACTTGAAGAAAGCCAAGGATTTCAATGGGGAGAGACACAGAAGAGGTATAGTCTGCATGAAAGCACAGTGGCAGCAGAAGGGAGGTTATTATCAGAAAGCAGTTGAGGAGTTTAATTTGACTGCAACATAGAGTACATATAGGAAAAGTAATAAAATTGGAGACTCAGCATTCTACTATTATAGAATTAATATAGAGGTAATCAAAATTACTGAGATTTTGAATCTAGTTGACTGGAAAAAATGATATTATTAATAAAGACAGCTGAAAAGAAAAGCAAGTTTTGGGAAAGGCAAATGTTGAATTTAGTTTTAGACATGTTGAATTTAGCCAGATATCCAAATGGAAGTATTCATCAGGCACTTGCAAATATGAGAATAGAATTCAGGGTAAATGTTAGAACTAAATAAATAGATACTGAGGTCATCTGCATAGAGGTGACAATTGAATACATGTGAATGGATTAGATTGTCAAGGCTTAAAATGTGGAAATGAGTAATTAGATCAGAGGATTGGAGGATATCTCATTTAGAAGGGAAGAAGAAGAAACAAAGAAAAGAAGAAAGAAGAAAAAAGGAGGAAGAAAAGAAGAAATTGAAATAGTAATGGAGAGTAAAGAATGATCAGACAAGTAGTAGTAGGAGAATCCAGAAAGATCA
This sequence comes from Myrmecobius fasciatus, assembly GCA_023553655.1. Lineage (NCBI taxonomy): Eukaryota > Metazoa > Chordata > Mammalia > Dasyuromorphia > Myrmecobiidae > Myrmecobius > Myrmecobius fasciatus. The sequence goes on from JAJPUD010017799.1 coordinate 13,002, forward strand.
AACAAGGGAAGAAAGAACATGAAAAAAACAAAGGGTTAGTCCATAGAGTCACATGTTACAGAAAAGTCAGAGAAGTTGAGAAAAGGAATATTGGATCTTGCTAAGTGGTCAAAGGTCTTGATAGAACAGTTTCAACAGAGCTGTGAGGTGAGAGGCAAGGAGGAGAAGGGCTAAGAAATGAGTAGGTGGTGTGCTAATGGAGATGAATATAGACCACTCTTTATTAAGTTTAGCAATAAAAGGGAAAACAGAAGATGATGGGTTCTAGTTAATTCTCTTGTAAAATAAGGAGGGTGAATTAGTTGACTTCTAAGGTACCTTCCACTCTAACATACATGACACTATGTTGGCTTAAGAGTAGCAAGGGGAGATTTTCTTAGCATAGGGCTACCTAAGCATGCATTGAAACAGGAGACTTGGGGAGAGGGGAAACAGCTACTTCATCCTTCAAAACCCAAAAGAGGGAGAAAAGTAAAAAGATATATAGAGATTTTGAATCAGAGAACAGGAGTAAGAGATAAAAGATTTAAAAAATGAATTTAAGTTTCCACATGGATCATATGAATTTTTCTTTTTTGAGAGTCTTGAAGAGAGACAATGCATTCATTAAATTCCAAAAAACAAAACAATCCCCCAAAAAATCTTTCATTGAAATTGAGACCAAGTAGATACTTTGAGATTACCAATAATAAATTTTATTTGAACAACTGAAAAATCTGGGTCTATAAAACATGTATCACCTATGTCTTCCAGAAGCATGAAATATTTTCTTTTTAAAGGAAATTATAAATCTATTTTAGGGCTCAGAAGAAGCAACATAGAAAGATTAGGTACATAAGTATGCATTACAGAGTATGCATATTCCTTCTTATGCAACCCTAGTATTTTTATAAAGATAATGAGGTGATTATAGGCTCATAAACTTAGGGCTGGATAGCAACTTTGAGATAATTTAAGATATCAAACAATTTGTAACTATTTGGTAAGTTGCAGCTTTAAACTATTTCTTTCTTTCTATCAAACCTTGCTATCTTTATGAACAAAGGGCTATAAGTAGCCTGTGAGAAAGGTGTGATATATATTCAACTCACTGAGAGAAACCCAGCATTTTCTCCCTTTCCTTCTCCACCAACCCTGCAGGCCTACCATTGATCCACTGTGACAAGAACATTGCCTGTGATATCCAAACTTTTAGGCTCAATGCTTGTGTGATCTTTTATAAGTTATTCGTCTTAGTTTCCTCATTGACAAAATAAAAGATACTTATACTTAGCTTCTGAAATCCCTTTCAGTCATGGAACTATGATCTTATGAAATTAGCAGTATTCTAATAATATAACTGTTTCAATATCTCTCATTGAAAGTAGAAGCAAGAATGAGTTATAGAAGTGGGCTAATGATGTCAATAAGATGTCAAAAGCACATTTTAATATATATAAAAGGATATTGTTATTAATATTTTTTTCTACTTACTCTACATTCTTTGTCCAGTCTGGAGGGTTACTCATGGTCATAAACACACAATTGGTCAGAATAGTGCACATAATGAGCATGCTGAATAAAGTAGGGTATAGTCAAGGAACACAGTGTACAGCAGAAAAGATTATTATCATGTACTATCATGCTAATAACATTTATTGTCAATTCAAAGGTAAGAAACTACTAATAATCACTTTACTATTTTTGCATTTTCTTCATTTCTCTATGGCTGAGTCTATATTCACCAAGGCTATTTTTAAATGTCACCATAGCAACCACTTTGGGTCCAGTTCAGTTATTTTGACTATTTTGATAACTAATTGCCAAGCAATCAATTAATCAGTGAATGGTTCAAAAATTTCAGTTGCTTTAAAGACAGAGTCAGCAAGATTTTCTTGAGGCCCATAATGAAAAGATAATGCTTTTATATTGTGAAATCCTTTTAGGACTTGTGAAACTAAAACATATTCAATGGAGTTCAAGGTAGATCTACTGAACACTTGAGTTTTATATCCTAAGAAATATTATAAAAAAGAATTCCACTCTAGCTCTTTTTCTATTTTACATGTGTAAAAATAGGACTAGCATTAATTCACATGTAAAGATAAAAAAGTCAGTTCTCAAAATTCTGTAATAATATGACAAATAGTCTTACATATTTGAAATATGTAAGAAATTCACTGCCGTTGTAAGAAGTCACAGACATTTGTCAATGAAAATCTACACATAATTATAAAAGGATTCAAGGTAAGAAGTACATGAATTGTTTTATAAAATAATTTTTAAAATAAGTAAAAACTCCTTTTATTTCTCTTTATCATAAAATATTATAATTTTCAGTCATATTATACATGATCAACCAGATCTTGGGATCATAAGGCAGGAAGAAAAAAAGGTCAAATGGGATTTCTTTTGACTTCAAATGATTAAATATTGTAAATCAGGATGAAACAGGTTAAGTGAGAATGGTAACGAAAATTACCTTGTATAATGAGACTTTGCACTGAATGGCTAACTTCAATCAGTGCTATAATTAGCATTTCATTTTTAATGGCACTCAAATTTATGAGCTTCATTCAAATAGAGAGTTCAGATGCATTCAAATAAAAAAAAAAGACATAAATGACTCATATGAATCAACCACATGATGGCACTACAACCTAAAACAACATAAAGAACTATTTTGCTTTAACATTAAAATCACAGTAAAGAAATCGGATTTAAAAAGTAATTGAAGTTTATAAGTGATAATTCTGATGAAATATTTGGATATTAGAAAATAAAATCATAGCATTAAAACTTTCTAAAAATTACAATGCAACATATCATTTCTTTTGATTTTAATTCATTATTCTCATTTGTACATACAGAGTTGGCAGATAACAATCTTCTTTTTCTATACTAAGCAATAATTTTTGGAGGTCCTTTTTGGAGGAGAAATAAGATATTAGAAAAAGAAAGAAATCAAGATAGCCTAATAATATTTATATCATGTTGACTATTTCATAGTTTTAGGAAATTTTATCTCTCTGCTCCCTAGAAATCTATTTTTTTCAGCTTACAAAATAGTAAGAAGATCCCATCATAAGACACATACTGTTTAACTTATTTCAAACTTGAATACTTTATTGGTGTGTGTATTTCCTTTACAGACGCATATTGTATCTAATAATGTAACTGTTTCAGTATCTCTCATTGAAAGTAGAAGCAAGAATGAATATAGAAGTGGGCTAATGATGGGTAGATGGGTAGATGAGTAGATGAGATCTGCTATGGTCATATAATTACTCATCTTTAAGAAAACCTGGCAACGGACCTTTTAGAATAGATCTCAAATAATAGATGTTCAGTTTCACACTGGACTCCATATTCTAAAATTTTCCAAGCAGTACTAAATTTCTACAATTATTAAAGAACTGACTAAACACATGGAGAAAATTTCATATCAAAAGTAAATATGAATTTTAGATACAATCCCACAACCTTTAGAAAAATACTAATATTTGCTGCCATTCCTTAAATTTTTTTAATGTTGTCAATAAACACAACAAAGGAAATGATGGTGTTGCATTACTATAATAAAAACATTACTTTTAAAAAAAATAGGCCCTCATTCTGAGATAGCAACTCACACCTATCAGATTGGCTAACAAGACAGAAAAGGAAAATGACAAATGCTGGAGGGGATGTGGAAAAACTGGGATACTAATGAACTGTTGGCAGAATTGTGAACTAGTCTTCATTCTGGAGAGCAATTTGGAACTATGTCCAAAGGGCTATAAAACCATACTTACTCTTTGACCCAACAATACCACTACTAGGTCTGTATCCCAAAGAGATTAAAAACAAAAAAGGAAAAAGACATACATGTACACAAATATTTATAGCTCTTTTTGTGATGGAAATGAATTGGAAAGTGGAGTGTCCATTAATTGGGGAATGGTCAAAGGAACCAAATAATTATAATAGAATACTATTGTGCTATAAGAAATGAACAGATTGTTAGAGGAAAAACCTGGGAAGACTGATTTGAACTGATACAAAGTGAAGTGAGCATAACTACAGGAAAACTGTAACACACAACAGCAATATTGTATAATGATCAACTGTGAATGTCTTAGTTATATTTAGCAATAAAATAATCCAAGACAATTCTGAAAGACATATGATGAAAAATGCTATCCACCTTTAGAGAAAAATCTCATGGAGTCTTAGTATAGACAGAAGCATACCTTTTCACATTATTTTTCTTTTTTTTTCTTGAAACATGGCTAAAATGGAAATATGTTTTTCATGACTTCACATGTACAACTGATAATCACATTTCTTGTCTTCTCAATGAGTAAGGAAGGGAATACAAAACTCAAAATTCAGAATTAAAAAAAAGAATGTTAAAAATAAATAATAAATTTAATTTAAAAAATAAAATTAAAATAGACCTTAGAAAAATTGATAATCAAGCAGAAATTAAAGTTACAAGGTCCCATTGAAAAATAATATATTTTAACTGAGAGTTTCCAAATTCAGCATACTGTTGAATTTACATTTATTAACAAATGACAGTTCTCTTGAAATTAAGATATTTGATAAGAGATGCAAATAATAGTATTTTTGACTCTGAGGCCAATTTTCTATTTATGACACCAGGCTGCTTTTTGTAGGAAAGAATTACCAGTTGTATTATGTGAAAAAGAACTTTCAACTCAATAACATGAGGACCAAAGCTCTATCTAACTAAGATTTATAAAGTGAATATAATACCTTTTATGCTGGAACAAATAAATATTTTTTGAAGAAATGAAATTAAGAAAGTTATAACCTTTAAATCTTCATTATCTTTTCTATTTCTTTCTGCAAAGTTTTTTTGCACTAGGAATGACCCCACATTTAATATGTTTCACTATAGTCGCTTAAATAGGATAAACTTCCTAACTAGGTCAACAAAGCAACATCATCCTAGTACTGTAGAACTAGAGTTGGAAGGACTATTGACCTCCAGGATCATCTAGTTCAACTCCCTTATCTTTCTTAGGGCAGCTAGGTGGCTTTGGGTAAAGGGCCTAAAATCAAATTCAAATTCAGTCTCCAATACTTACTAGCTATGTGGCTCTGGGAAAGTCATTTAATCCTGTTTGCTTAAAGTACCAACATATAGCAAGCACTATATAAATGTTAGTTGTTATTATTATTATCTATAAATGAAGAGGATGAACCACATGAAATCTTACTTCTAGATCTAATACCCTCTGATTTTATAATGAAAACATTTAAACAAGTTTATATCTCCATGTAAGAGAGAAAGAGTCAAACTGGGAATTAAAATAATACCGCTTTGTGTTTTTATCATTTTTAGTCAATATAACTAAATAAAATTCTGAAATGTCTTTGAAAACTGCAAGGTTAGACTTCATTGACTTCTTATTAATATAATCTATTTTTTATCATTTCACTCTTCCACTTTGTTTATAAAATATGATAGTATAGAATTATTTCACTGAGCAGAATGCACAACAGATATGAGTTACATAAGTCATCCACAATCAAGCAGAGAGTGTTTGAAGCATCTATGAAAATACAATTTTAAGCTTCTGACCACCAGTCCAGTGGTAAAAACATTAAGCAATCTCATTTGTAATTATTTATAGCACTTATGGCTACGAGGCCTCTGCTTTATTAGCAGTATTATAACCTCCTCTTTGTGGGATTTCTCTTACCACTTTTGTTTAAGTGATTTCCTTTCTACAATAGTTACATTAGAGAAGATTAAATTTATTTAGGGAAATAGTTCCCTTCATTTTGGGAGGAGGTTGTAATTTTATTTAGTGGAAAGTAGAGGAAGCATATTTTTCTTAAGCCTCATTGATAATATCATCAAAGAAACAAGGAATAAGTAAGAGATAAGAAAATGTTAATGTGTCAAACAAGTGTAAAAGAAAGACATGTCTGTGCACTAAATATCCCTTTATGATATTATATCATGTGAAAAAGTTTCCTTCATGAAATTGGGAGGGCAACCTGCCACTGGCCTTTACAAAGTTAAACTTGAATCAGTTTCTAGAATGTGATCAACTATGTCTTTATCAAAGTTCAAATAGGATAGGAAAAGATTACCAGCTATCCTACTGGCCAGGGCAGAAACTGAATCCAACATGGAGGAGAGAGACACAGAGTCATACAGACAGACAGGGAAGAGAGAAAGAGAGAGAGAGATGGGGGAGGGGGAAGGAAAAAGGGAGAAAAGGAGGCAGGGAGAGGAAGAGAGAAAGAGGGAAAAAGGGAAAGGGAGAGGGAGAGAGAATGAGGGAGAAGGAGATAGAGAGAGGGGCAGAGAGAGAGACAGAGACAGATACAGAAAGAGAGACAGAGAGAGAATGACAGACAGAGAGAGAAAGAGACAGAGGTTGAGAAAGAAAGGGAGAGTGACAGGGAGAGGAGAGGAAGAGAGAAAGGGACAAGGAGATAGAGAGGCAGAGGGAGATCGGGAGAGGGAGAAGGAGAGAAGGGGAAGGAGAGAAAGAGAGAAAGGGAGAAAGGAAGAGGAAGAATGTGAGAGAGAAGTGAGGAGGGACAAGGGGAGAGGAAGAGGGAGAGATGGAGAGGAAGAGAAGGAGAAGGAGATAGGGAGAGGGATAGGGAAAGAGGGAAAGGGAGAAATGGAAAGGGAAAGAGAGAAGGAGTTAGAGGAAGAGATGGAGAGGAAGGGGGCAGAGGGAGAAGGAGAGAGGGAGAGGGAGAAAGATTTAGGAAAGGAGCATCAAAGAAGAGAGCCAATTGTGAATTCAAGAGAATTATTTCTGGCAGATAGAAATCAAACTGAGAAGTGCAGAGCTAGGAAGCTCAGCTGAGAAATCCATGTAGAAGAGATGCTGAGTTCAGGGCAAGCAGCATGACATGACAGAAAAAAGGGAAAGAACATCAGGATTTTGCAGTAGCAGGGGCCTTGGCCAGTGTGCTCCCTCCATGTGAGCCTCATTACTACTCTACTCTTAAGTTTATGCCTACTCTTCCCATTGATGTTGTATGTATTTCTGGGAAGGCATGTTCTAAATTATTTTTGTTGGGGAGGGGGTGGGAAAGAGACATTTTGTAGCTATCATTCTTACTATGTAATGTCAGGAAATGTTTTATTTTGAGTTGTGCCTCCTGGGTAACAATTGAGGGAAGCCAAGCAAGTTAGTGAGCTATAATTTTGTGAGGGCAGGCCCAAATAATACCTTTTAAACCCCAGGGAAATGCCATTCTTCAGGGAATACCCAGATACCAGGGCAGAGACAGCTGGCTCTCAGGGTTGGAGTGGGGAGGTGTGCTACATTTACTTTTTTTTTCAATTGAAAAATACTTAAAATGTAAAGGACAGTGGGGTAACTAACTTCTCTATTAGTCTCAAAGAAGAAAGCCAGGTATACAAAAAAGGAACTATGAAGGTTAGAACAAACTTATCAAGTCTCAAAATTTGGATTAATGAAGCCCATTTATTAATATGTATTAACAGAAATATGAATCTCATTATTATGCAAAGTACCTGATTTTTGCCTAGCATTTTTCAGTTTGAAAAGCACTTATACATTATATCATTATGTGATCCTCACAATAACAATATGAAAATGCAAATAGCGTACAGAACTTGAAGCTCAGATAAATGAACTACCCAGGCCATATGACCAATAAATTATAGCATTTTTAGTTGAAAGGGAACATCTGCTACCATTGATCCTATAGCCTCATTTTACAAATGAGGAAACCAGTTATGTAGTTGTGAACAGCAAGTAAGTTCTCTAATTCTTATTATAGAGCTCATTTCACCCTATAATTCTATGGTAGTGGCAGATTTGGTTTGAACTATGAAGGTAAGTAAGGATGAATGGGAATGACTGTCAAGGTAGAATGAGTAATAGTACTGCCTTTTCCCAGCAATTAGTTTTATAATCAGATATAAGTAGTAAGGGAGTAGGATTTGAAAGGGTCATATAAATATCAAAACTATGTTGTCTTAAAAAAAACTAATGTAGTAAAATATAACTACAATATATCAACTTATCAATTCTCCAAGTTCAAGACGCAAAGCTATTTTTATGTCCTAAGAGCTAATGAAGATAGCAACCATCTGTTAAATAAATAATGGTAAAAACAGAAGCATTAACATAAGTACAATCCATTAATTTTCTGAAAGTTAATAGTCATTAACACTTGATGGAATAATTCCAGTTCTTATTTAGAGGTAGATAGGTTGCATAGTAGATGAAATGTTGAACCTTGAATCAGAAACACTTGAATGCAAATCTATCCTTGGACACCAGTTATGTGATCTTGGGCAAGTTACATAAGGCCTGTCTGCATCAGTTTCCTTAACTGTAAAAAAAAATAGCACTTATCTTACAGGGTTACTATAATGACCAAATGAGATCATATTTATAAAGCATTTAGCATAGTGCTGCACACAGCTGATACTTACTAAATGCTTTTTTCTCTTCTCTTCTACTTCCCCTTATGTAACAAATCACCCAACAGGAACATATCTTGTCAGGAAATAATCTAAGATATTATCAAATGGAAGATTCTCTACCATCTATATCTTGTCAATTCTAGCACCAGTGTCAAAGGGATTGCAGTATTGTTCCTTTTTAGAATATGATCTTGAGATCATGAAGAAGATCTTTTTTTCTGTCCTCAAACCTTTCTATATAATAAGACACTAAAATTTTAACTGTCAGCCAGTCATTTAGTGTGAACAGCTAAGGAATCATGGGTGCAAACTATATACATGTGACTAAGATACTACAAAGATCTGTAATCTTGCTGCTAATGGCACTATGTCCATCAAAATTTCTTTTATCATTTATTATTCATATCTCTAAGTTCATAAGGTTGAAAGATTCATCATCCAATGGCTAATGATGACTGAAATAAAGCTCTTGTGATAAGCTTCTTCGAATTTAGCCAGACTGGCTTCTGGACTTACTATCACCAAACCACAGTCTTTTAAGTTGAATAGAACCTGCCAGTGCTTGCATTCAAAGGAACTCATGTCATCAAAGCGCCTGGCGATGTCTGTAGTGATGAGTTACCACCAGGTCAAACTGCTTCTCTCAATTCTGATACTTAAAGGTTATCTTCTTATAGAGATTAGGCATTCCTAAATTCAAATTGAAACTGCACAAGTTCATAGATATATGATATACACAGTCTAGCTAAACCCTGGGCTCCAAGACTCAATTCTTTTCACTTCTCTCTCCTACCTTCCAAAATGTGGATTATTATACAATTACTTCCTCAGCCTCTTTTGCCCTGACTTTCTAAAATTCTCTCTAATTTTAAATTAAATCTTTCTCATGACCTATATCAAATATTTTGTCCTAAAGACCAATAGTCTCTTTCTCTGTTTGATCTGTTCAGATTGGATTGAGGAGAAATATATAAGAGGCTATAAGGGAATTAAATTCCAAGAGAAACTCTATCAAAGCAATTAATCTCTTTAGGGATGGACAGGACTGACATAATGAAGATGGAGTCTTAGTAAATTTAAGGAGCCAAAAAGGTTTTCATAGAAAATACAATTTGAAAACTATTCAAAAGTTAATGCATACCTATATATAATATGTATAGGGACATAACTTAAATATATATCCAGTAGAATTCCTGTGACATCTTTAAATGCTGAATTGAAAAGCAGTCAAAAGTACAATTAAAATGTGAATTTATTAAAATTAAAATTTTTGAAATTAAATTATGAAAATATTAGATTATGGTCAAAGAAATATACAAAAAATTAGTAAATTATAATGAAAACAAATTTCCAAGAGATATTTAGTAATAATTACTTGGCTTCATCTTTATATAAAAAGGACATTCAAATTAGATGAAAATATAAAAGTGTGAGATTCAAAATATTTTTTTCCAGTAAGTAAATTCATTAAAGTAAATGGAGCTCAAATATCACTTGATGTTATAAACATAACATTATATATACTTTTTTAAGTTAGAAGAATAATATGGAAAGAAAGAAATTAAGAAGTGGCAGGAAAAGCAGAATTTTTTTTAAAAAGGGAAAAAAACAGGAAGGACAAGAGGAAAGAAGAAAAATTAGAAAAAGAAAAGTAGTTTACTTACCTCTGATTTCCTCATTGAATTAAGTGAGAGAGAAGACACAGAGAAAGAGTAGAGAAACAGCATTCACATTGGCTTTGAAATGAAATATATGGAAAAATAAAACCCAAACAGCAAATAATATGGAACAACAACTTGAAAAAGGATATGAATGTACCAAAATCTTAATAGCTATTTTTCTAATAGGGTTGAAAGGAGTTAAAATGTACAGGGCAGATGTGGCACTGAATCGGAAGATTGCCTTCCCTTTGTTCAATACTATAAAAGTCTGGAGAAAAAAAAAACACATGTAAAATAAAGTTGAGAACATACAATAATGGGATTTAAAACATACTCTGCATTATTTTTTCCTTAGCACTAATTAGTGTACTTAATTAACCAGACTAAGCATTCAGAAGGAAAAAAGACAAGTTATATGGAAATGTGCTCATTTCAATATTATTCCATTCAATCCCAATATAATGTAATAATGTACTAACTATTGTCTTACAGCATAATTAATCTAACTTGTATATCTGTTACTTATTTCCTAGTTAACTATATATGTTTTTCCTTTACTTGGTAGGTACAATAAAAAATTAATATAATGATTTAAAATTATTAAATTCAAAAAAGTAACTTGGGATAAAGAAAATCTAAGTTTTTATAATCTTTACAAGACAAATTGTCAATTTAATTTATCATTCAGGTGAGATGTGGTTTTAATCATATCTTTAATAAAATAAAAATTTCTTCACTATGATCTATAGCATTTCCCAAATATCTTCTTACCTTTACCTTCTATTCTAGAATTTTCCCCTCATTTTTCAAGTTCTTTGTTACATTTTTTCTTTTAGATAATGTCTAAAATAATATACTTTATTACACATTATTTATAATAAAAATAAAATAAAAAAAATAATTTTAAAATTTTAAATAATGCCAAGTATTTTAACATAATTAACATGTAGTGGATATCCTGACATCTAGGGGAGGGGTGGGGAGTTGGGGGGAAAAATTTGTAACAGAAAACTATGTAAGGGTTAATGTTGAAGAATTACCCACACATATGTTATGCAAATAAAATAAAATTTTCAAAAAAAAATTTAAATAATTAAATTTCCTGAATATTAAGGCATATGCGATACAGATACTATTTGTAATAAGATATTTTAATATTTACAAATGGTAGTATCAAGGAATTCTCTTAATTTCATAAAAAGTTGAATATAGTTAGTTTTTATTTCATCAAGCAAATATTTTTTCCTATTCACTCTAAATTTCCTGAATACGTGGTGAAGTATTTGTCCCATGCAATGTGGGATTCAAGGTGGTAAATAATTATTTGTCGAGAAAATTGCTTCTCCATTCCCAGGTGCCTATTCATTTCAAGGTAATGGTATGCTAGTAAATGTTTATCAACTGACTCTCTAAAAAAATTTAAATTTACATGCAGAACACTTTAAATTTAATGTACATCATTAATGTTTTCTTCATTACTTTCTTTAGGTTAGGTAATCAACCAAATAATAAATCATGCCATTGCATTTGCCAATTTCTAAGGTATAAATGCTCACAATGAAAATTCAATATTTGGCTCTCTTGAACTGGTTCCAACATAGGTTTGGTTCTAGGTTAGTTCTGAAGGTTCTAGGTTCAACTTAATCCATCCCAAATACTCCAAAGATAGTTGATTTATTTCATGATTGAATTCACCTGGCATCTTAGAGATGTTTTATATATGTTATTATATGGTTCTGGCTTCATCTTGGATGAGACTCAATTTACATCTTGTAACTTCAAAATGAGTTTAATAGTAAAGGAAATTGAATTAATGACTCACTTTTTTATTGATATAGTATGGATCCAGATCCTCCAAGGGCTCTGACACCATTCCGGGTGGAATGTCTCCATAAATAAATGGGAGGGATTTTCCTGCTTCCAAATCACTATTTGCTTTGGGGCCATTTTCATCATCCTCATCCTTTCGTCCTTGCTTGGGTTTTGTAGCTTTTTCTTCTGCAATGCGTTGCTCAATAGCAGCAAGGGATTCCCTGGTGAAGTAGCGAAAGCTGTCAGGTCCTGGTGGTACCAGCACTGATTGTGCCATCTTTTCATCCTGCACCTTTTAATTACCGTTTAGCTTCTTGCATAAGAAAGTGCTATGGAAACATGAGAGGACAAAAAGGCAATGAGTATTAAGATAAACGACAAACACAATAATGAGATGTTACTTAAACTTTTACATGAGGAGCAGGGACAAAATATGCAAACCAAGATATATAAATCAATATCTACATATAAACATAAAAAAGCAATATTTGGCATTCAGGGAATGGCAATTTATAGCTTTTATTTTTCCTCCCTAGATAAGTAGGTCTTTCTTCAATATATTATAGTATGTGGAAAGTGTAGATGAAGTAACCTAAGTTTTAAGTAACTGCTACTAGAAGAAAAAATATATAATCTAGAGCTCTGAAATGAATGTTTGATGGTTTCTGCTTGCTGTTCTACTTGTGTGAATATTTTTGGCAGCCATCTTTTAGCAGACTGTCTGAAACAATTGGAAAACAGAGTGGGAGGGAGAGAGGGAGAAGAGAGCATGTCATATTGAATATCATAAAAAAGGAAGCACAAAGGATTTCCAAAGATCTCCCCATCTTTTCTCTTTTCTTTATCCACCACTAAGTCCACAGACCTTCTAATGAATCAATACACCTATTAAAGAGTACTGGAAATACAGGTAAAACTTGCTTCATTACCTGCCTATGTTGCTTATGAACAAGTTATGGGAGGTGCAGGGGAAGCCCTATCTTTTTATAGAGCTGCTCAGGAAACTCCACAGGCAGGGTCATGGCTCTTGCCAAATTGAACAGGAAGTCATTAACATCAGGGCATCTGTAGCTGGACCTCCTGATTTAGCAACCTGCTGCTGGCTAACATGATTGCTTTGGAAATTAATCATTCTACAGTAGTTTAGGAAACTGTCAGAAATATTTCATTTTCTTAAAAAATACCCATTTTGCAATAAGTTAAAAATACCACCTAAGTACCTTCCATTTCAGAATTTTAATTTGGTTCAAAAAAACTGAAAAACAAGAAAAAGCAACCCATCATTCCTTATAGGAGACTTTGTCACGTCATAGATTCAGCTACACAGAGGTTCTGATCATATCCTCCTGTGTATAATATAATACTGTGTAATGCAGCTCTCATGAAAACATGGCAAACCTATCACCAAAATGCTACCACTGAACAAGCATTATCAAGAGAATTTACTGTATTTAGAACTGAAGGACAACATAAATCTGAACTCTTGAATGCAACCTTTAGGAGCTGTCATCTTCCTCCAAATATCTTTTAAACACCACATCACAATACGAGATCTATTATTTTATGGCAATGTGATATAATAATAATTTCACTCCTATAGAGTGGGCCAGATAAGCTGTAAAAATAGATCACAGGACTGTTTCCTCAGTATTTTCCTCTGAATTATACCCACCGGACTTCTCTGGAAGCAGCACAACTGCAATGAGTACATGTTAGCAGAGAACCTTCTAATAAAGTGATGCTTCCATAGACTCATTAATCTTCCTCCTTTATCTCTTCAGACAGGTACATGCCCACCTGAAGGTATGTAGGTATATGTGTGTACAAATATATAGAAGCATATATACATACATATACCTATATTTCATATAAATAATAGATATGATATATATATATATATGAAAATGGTCCCTGCATTCCTGATGGACATATCTGAAAATATCCTAACATCATAATTTTGGATGCTCTAATATGCATGATTTAAAAAAATGAAATCTAGCAACCACAAAAGGGTTAATTATGAAAATGAAAGTGGTCCCACTGCAGAATCTCTATGGATTTGACTGCTGTCAAGAGCAGAATCACAGAAAACAAGTAGAGAAATAATATTAAAAAGCATTATTACCCCCTGAAGAATCTTTCATCCAATGATTTTGGCATTGGTAGGCTCACACCAAAAAGACTGCAGCTAAAATTCCATCATGCTTTATTTAAAAAAAAAAAAATTAGGGGGGTGGTAGTGGTGTAACTCCTTGGAAGGACCACACCTAACTTCCTGTAAAAGGATTCTGGTTATTGAAGGAAAAACAGGCATTTCCTGCGAAAGGGAACTACAAAATGATGTTGTTATATCTACCACTAGAGGGCACAGAATTGTGATCAATGCTGCTTTGCTTTTCAACACTTGAACAGAAATATAAAAGCCAAATAACAAATTTGGCATCACATATTAACAAACGATTCAGTACCCTAAACATCCAGGAAGCATAAAAATGCAAATAAAAAGGGAAAAGAGCATGTGCCAGAGGAATCAAAAAATGTATAAACTCGTTTAAATTCATGAAAATCTTACCTAGGAATCTTACATTTGCTGTGATCAAATTCATATTTGTTTTTTAAGAGTTATTTATCTAATATATTATTAATGGTCATTATCATTACTGTGCAATGCAGTTTTACATTCTGTCTCTTAATATTAGCACTTTCTCCCTGTCTTGAAACATTTAAAATGCTAGAAATAACCAAAAAGTAGTGGAAAAGCAAGAGAGAGCTCTGGTTACCCTGTAAGCATGTGACTGTGTGTCAGCTGTGAGAACAAGCATTTACTCATAACAAGAACTAAAAATCCAGTTCAAATGAGAATTGGACCTTAGATCCAATAAATATCAGAAAACAACTCTAAAAAAAGAAATGTAACACTCCATCCACTTGCTATTTTCCCTGCTTTTTTGTGACAATGTTTTTATAGGAATATAGGGATGCAGGAGATGTACTATACAGGTCTTCTTAATAATGCTGAAATATCTAGAAATGGAGCATCTACCATCAAAATAAACCTCCTTAGAAATTCTGAAGGATATTTAAGCTAATACCCTCCTAAAGTAGATATCAGACTATCTAAACATTTTACCCTTCACCTTTCAAAAGCTCAGTTTCTCCATCAGTAAAATGAAGCTTTTCTGTCTCAGAATCCAGGGAACTTTAAATTTAATACAATCTACTTATACAAAACTTCTAAGTTATTTTTAATAGAGAAACCAATAAATGATTACATAATTTGCAAAATTATCCTTGCTGTACAAAATACTTTACCATAGTTTTGTTATTGTCTATGTTTTTAAATAATGCAGTCTAAATGATTAAAATTACATTCAACTTTGCCTCAAATCTATCCAAAGTACAAAATAAAACACAATATTCTAATTTAGAACATATCTTAAATATGTGCATGTATACATATGTATGCATATTTATATTATGTATCATATATATATACATATATATGTGTGTATATATCACAGGAATAACAGGATAGCCGATAGATGTCCTTCTACACAGGCATTCGTGTAATGTCTCAAAACCACCATATAGCCCACCTGTCTAACAAATTGGGTGGATCACCTAAAGCAAATGTATGCAAGGATGTAAAGCATCAACTTTTCTGTATATTATCCATAAAACCCAGCAGGAAGAGAAAGAAAATTTTCATTTAAAACAATGAAATAATATATAAAACATTTAGGAGTTTACTTAACCAAAATACACAGGAACTCTATAAACATAATTACAAAAACTCTTTTAGGAAATACAGATCTAAATTATTGGAGAAATATTATATTAAAAATACCTATGCCAACTAATTTGTTAATTCAGTACTCTACCAATGAAACTACTAAAGCATTACTTTCTAGAGATAGAAAAAATAATTTAAAAAATTCATTAGGAACCAAAGCCAAATAATCTGAAGGGAGATCATGGGGGGAAAAAAGTGAACTGGAAAGGATCATAGCTGTAGCAAGTATCAAACTATATTACAAAGTAGTAATCAAAACTATGACTTCAGTTAATAAATAGAAAAGTTCATCAGTGAAATAGTTTAGGGACACAATAAGCAAATGCATATAGTAGAATAACATTAGATAAATCCCAAATATCCTATGTTTAAAATAATTTTTAAAATTATCTGTTTCTTCCACTAATCCTCTTTTAGCTAAAAATAAAGAAAAAAGGAAGGAAGGAAAGAAAGAGAAAGAAAGAAACAAAGAAACAAAGAAGAAAGAAGGAAAGAAAAAGAAAGAAAGAAAGAAAGAAAGAAAGAAAGAAAGAAAGAAAGA
>JAJPUD010017800.1:0-13611 GCA_023553655.1 Myrmecobius fasciatus
TTTTTCAGTGAATTGTTGTCTTTTTCCAATTCACCAATTTTGTTTTTCAGTTCACCATTTTTATTTTCCAGTGAGTTGGTGATTTTTTCCAATTCACCAATTTTGTTTTTCAATGAACTGTTTTCTTTTTCCAATTCACCAGTCCTATTTTCCAGTTTTTGATATTTCTGTTGCCCTGATCTCAATTTATTTCCCCATTCTTCTTCTAGCTCTCTTTTGAGATTCTTAATGCAATCATCCAGGTAAGCCTTCTGAAAGGGAGACCAACTTAAGTCTGCCTTTGTGGCTTCATCTGGGATTGTTTTCATAATGTCAGGATCTGGGGACTGTTCTATTTTTTCTGCGTAAAAGCTTTCTATGGTGAGAGCTCTCTTCTGCTTCTTGCTCATGGTTTAAAGTTGGGATATTGGTCAAAAACAGAGAAAACTGCAATGATTTGTATTTGCCCTGGGGCAGTTTGCCGAGTTGACTTCCGGTCTGAGGCTGGTGGGGCTAGACCACGTTTTCAGTTTCTCTAGATCCACCCTTTACCAAAGGCAGATCTGTCAAAGCACCTGCCCGCAAGTAGAGCAAAGTGGCCCAGGCGTCTCCCAGGGGCTTCCTGGGTGCCTTAAATCCGGCCCTCTATCACAGCCCTGACTTCCGCCCCGGCTGGAGTCTGATCGCGACCAGCAGCCGATTTCCCCTGAGGCTAACCTTCTCCGGAGTTCTTTCCAGGTAGATTTTTGATAGAAGTGCGTTGTAGTCCAAATGTTTGGTGGAGCCTTCACTCACAAACCAGTTCCAAGGCTCACTTTGTCTGGGTTTGAGGAAAGGTCCCAAAGGAGTTCACAGAGAAAGCTGTCCGCAGTTCGCCATCTTGGCTCCGCCCCTCTCTTATTTGTCTTTTAAAGTCTTATGAACACTTCAAAAATTGTCTTTGATCTTGAGAGACCAATTCATATCACTCTTTGAGATTTCTTCTGTGGATAGTTTGTCCTCATCTGAGTTGGTGTTTTGATCTTCTCTGTCAAGACATAGCTTTCTATGGTCAAGATTCTTTTCTGTTTCTTTCCTTTTCATTTTGGTATTTCTTTTTTTCTTTTTTTACTTTTATGTTCCAGCTCTGCTCCTGGGGTAAAGGATGTGCTGTCCAAAGCTTCTCATGCAGCTCTGAGCTTTGGCTTTGGGTACAGGAGCCCCTTGTGTTTGCAGGGGTTAGCTTTATCTGTTTTTTTTCCAGGAAAGAGCCCAGAAGTTGCTTTCTAACATGGGACTGGAGACTGCCCTATTTGTTTGCTTTGCTACTGAGTCAGGATTATGGGTCTTGGTTGCTGATCTCCTGTGATTAAGACCTTCAATGGCTTTCCCAGACTGTATCTGAGCTATGTTGAAGACACCCTTTCACCTGAGTGATACTGATCTTTCTTGAGATTTTTCCGATTTACAATGATATGGAGAGTGGCTTCATTCAAACTCTGTTAATAGATTTGATTTGTTGTTGTTTTTGAGGGTACCTGGGAGAGCTTGAGCAGCTTCTTGGCATTATCCAGCCATCTTGGCTCCATCTCTAGAAGTCTTAAAATAAAGTTTTGAAAAAGAACAAAAAAAAAAACTAGAGTCAATCAATGCAGTGTCTAACACCATTGAGAATTATGGGAGTAATAGAAGACCCGCAAAATTTGCTCAAAGAAGAGTCTTAATATTCTTGATTCTGTATAAATGCTAGGATTTCTAGTAAACTTTCTCAGACATGGAGAATTTGAGATGGGGCTTCAGTAGCCCCTCAAATGATGCCTTTCTTATGTTCAGTCATTCTACTTCAGGCATCTTGTAAAAAGAAATCTGACTTAAGTTTTTTTTCCTGATTCATGATTTCACTCAACTAGGGAACTCGTTGTAAGCCATGACCAATGACAATCTGAGCTTCTGTCCAACTTATTGTTTAATATATTTGCCTAATGTGCAATGACTTGTCCAGAGTCAGACAACCTATGCAGTGTGTGGAAGACATAGGCCTTGAACTCAGGTCTTCCCATCACCTAGGCTAACTATCTATGGATTATCAAATTAAATAATAAATGTAGAGCACCAGACCTGGAGTCAGAAAGACTTGAGTTCAATTACCTATGTGATTGTGGACATGTCATTAAACCCCTATTTGTTTACATTTTCTCATGTGTGTGAAAGGGAGGATAACAATTAAAACCTACATCTTATGGTTGTTCTAAAGATCAAATAAGATAATAATTGTAAACTACCTGATTCATATAATTATATAACATAATATGTTATAATTATCACACAGTGCCTAGCTCATAGTAAGTAATTTATAAATGTTAGCTATAATTATGGCTAATATTATTGTCAGGTACTGAAAATAGTATGTTTGCATTAATCACAACACTATAAAAATATATAGGCCAAAATCACTACCAATATTACTCACTCATTTATTTTCATGAAAACAAGAACAAGTATTTTTGGTTATTTATATGTTAGAGTTATTATGAGGAACAAATGATATAATAATTGTAAAATACTCAGCATACAGTACCAGTACTTAAAGCACTCAGCATAATGCCTGACACATAATAAGTAACAAATAAACATTATCCATAATAATAATAATAATATCATATTTTATAATTATTTTATATAATCATTTATACAAATACAAATTTTTATATTTATATAATTATTATAATTATTATGTTACATTCTCTGCTTACTATATTTATAATTGAAGTTCTCTTTCAAGTATAATATACTCAAATTTATATCATATATTTTATTTGTGTTTTAATTTTAGTTTAAGATTTCTTATTTACAACCACAGAAAAATAGTTTAACATAATAAATTAATACATGTTTTATTGTGATTAGTTCCAGTAGTGGAATTTAAGAAATGTTGGATTTGCCACTAACATGGAATATGATCTTGGATAAATTCCTTAAGGTTTGAAGATCTCAATCTTCAGTTCTTCAAGATAAAATGATTTAATGGATGAACCATTTTCTTTCATATTTCTGAGATTTGATATTTTGCAATCTGATTTTTATGTAAAACTTGCAGTTTGCTCATGTAAAAAGCCCTCTTTGAAACAAAATTAACTCCTTCTCCAAACAAATCTTGAGACCTGAAAATTTCTGTTGGCTATATGTATTTGTCAGAATAGATTAACTAATAATAAATTAAGTGAAACTTGCTTCTGATTAATTCCTTAATACAAGCATATCAAAAAACAAGATGTGCATTACTCAAATAAAAGGAGACAGGTTACCACAAGTCCTTATTGTTGGTAGCCTTATATACTTCCCTTCTTCACATTACAGCTCTAGATGTCTCAAATGAGTAAACTCAAATCCTCACTTAAAAAAAGTACATTGCTCTAGTTCATTGTATTTTATAAATGAAGCATTTAACTTAAAAAAGCAAACACTAAACCATATATAAATAATGATTTGATAATGTTTCTAATAAGTGTTTTATATTTTGTCATAAAATCTTGAAAGAATGATCAAAGCTGAATTTCAGTTACAGGACTTCTTGGATATAAACCAACTTTTAACATATATAACTTAGATAAGTTAAGATTGTTCACAATTATTCATGAATCAGAATTTAACAATTAAGCTCTCTTCATATTCCCATTCTCTAAAATATATAGGGGATTCAGGACAAAAAATGCTTCACAGAAACAGAATATTGACAACTTCAACAAAACCTGAATATTCAAAAAATATTTTGAGAATCTTTGGGAACTTTAAATTCAGATTAACCCACCCATTCATCTTCAGAATATCCCTTTTTATGTTTTCTGAATTCTTAGGCATATATGTACATATGTGTGCAGAAACTTGGTCAATTTGTCCAACTGAAAATTGTACATAGCTAAAAACAGCAAATTGATTTCCATCATGAAGTTTCCCAATGAGTTCTGGCTACTAATTGGAAGCAATTCCTAGAATGTAGAGTAGACTTAGTTAACCAGTAGAGGGATGCATAGAGTTGATATGTAAAAGGGGATAAATAAAGAAATAGAACAAGAAATATGCCTTATCATGATTATTGCATTGTCATTGTTCTATTTTTTAAAAATCTAAATGGCAAACAATAAACAAACAAATAAGATAGAATTCATGGATATGTCCAAAGATTAACTGAATATTCAATATATTTTAACTAACATCTTCATCCAAATTATAAATTTTATTTTTCTTCCTCTTTAAAGCAATTTTGGGACACCTTAGAGAGAACACACCGATATCGGTGTGTTATACATATACATATATATACATGCACACACAATATCCATCAATATATTTGTATTTAAAATATCTTTGTATAAGACAAGTTTATTCTGATTTCTTTTTGTTCTTTGAGCCTTCAGGAATCTTTTTCAGACATTCAACCCTTTCTCTGCTTAGCTTTTAAAAGCACTTTAATGTAAAGAAGGAAAAATCCATGTGTTTTTGATTCATTTACACTTCAATCATCAATGTTGTTTTATATGTGCTATTTGATATTCAAAAGCCCTTGAGCCTTTCAGATGTGCTCTAGAAAACATCCCCCTTTCCTTTTCCATAAAAATAACCAGTTGCCTTTATGTAAAGACAAACACTAGTACCCAGAGAAAATGGGTGACTCCTTGAAAATTAAATTCATAATTTTTTGAGCAATATCTATATTCGATAATATATTGGAGTTGCTTTCCTAATTGTCTCTCTGAATTGTCACAATAATGGCTAGTCTGTTTTAAAATGGTATCCACTACACTGAAGGAGCAGTTATTTAATGGTGCTGTTAATTGCCACAAAGAGAAATATTTTGAGATGAATCATGTTTTCTTTTTAGGAAAGCTATTCCTGTGGGGTCCAACTATTCCCAACAAATGAAAAAACATTCTAGTGTGCAAATTGTGTGATGGAATTTTGCTTATAGATTTAAGGATTTCTTTTGATTTTTTTTATGGTTTAAAAAACTTTACTTCATGAGATTTGCACCTACAAATATTTTAAATCTCAACAGCTCCAACATCTGGACTAGCAAAATTTAATTGAAAGCACAAAGTTCTATGTAAAAAGAAATAAAAATCTTAAAATTTAGAACTATCTAAAAGTAAAATGTGCTATCCTGGGGAGTACAGGTATCTTTCTAACTTGGATCTTAGAGCAAAGGTTGCACAATCATTTATTGGATATTCTGTGGCAATGATCCTTATCTAGGTATAGGTAGGTTGGACCATGTACTTTTTGAGCTGATAGCTTTCCAATTTTTGATTCTGTCACTATATTTTTGGTACCTAATTCCAATATTTATAAAATTGTTAGAACATAAATTTGGATAAACTGAAAATGCTATTTTCATATCTAGCACCTATTAGTTCTAGCTTTGAATTCTGGACAAATGAAGAAAAATCTATTTTTTCCTACTACTTGAGAATGTCATTCATTCAAAGACAATCATTAGCATTTCCCCTCTCCTTCCCCTTACTCTCCTTTTCTCTGAGCTAATATTTCCAAGTTCTTTTAGCCATAATTTTCAAGCCCCTATAATACTATTCCTGAATGCATAGGGGATTCAAGACAAAAGAAAAAATGCTCAAGGGAAATACAATACGGATAACTTCAACAAAGCCGGAATATATAATATATAGATATATATATATATTCATATATATATATATACATATATATATATATATATATATATATATATTGAGAATCTTTGTGAACTTAAAATTCAAGTGAACTTTTCTATTCATCTTCAGAATGAATTTTCTATACTCCTCTTAAAATATAATAACAAGTCATTCTGGATTTTCTTTTTTTTTCCAAATAAAAAGGATTAAAAGAGACCCTAGAGTCATTATGAGTAGCAAGAAGCCAAGGATAGAAGGGATGAATGCAGTATAATGAGAAGAAGCCCACTTTTCAACCTATTGCTCCATTCTAAATTGTTTTGTGACTGTCTAAAAGTTCCTTTTGTACTGTATCTCAATTTCCTTGTCACAGCAAATAAAGAGAAATGTACCTACAATATATGTGAAAATGTCATAGTCCTTACATCAGAAAAAAGGATCCTAGACTTTCAGATAGTAAGTTTCAGGTTTTGCTGGTCAGCTTCATGCCAGTCAAAGATATTAATCTAGTGTTAAAAAGTGCTGATGGACCAGTAAAAGCAAAAACTTATTCTAAAGCAAAAGCAAAGGTTATTGCTCTTCTTTAATCCATCTCTTCCTAAAAACATCCCTTTTCTTGTTGTTATTGTTGTTGAGTCACTTTAATCTTGTCCAAATCTTCATGGTCCCTCAAAATGACTGGAGTCAGGGGCAGCTAGGTGGCGCAGTGGTTAGAGCACCAGCCCTGAAGTCAGGAGGACCTGAGTTCAAATCTGGTCTCAGACACTTAACATTCCCTAGCTGTGTGACCCTGGGCAAGTCACTTAACCCCAATTGCCTCAGCAAAAAGCAAAAAAAAAAAAAAAAAAATGACTGGAGTCATTTCCATTTCCTTCTCTAATACATTTTATAGATGAGGAACTAAGGTAAATAGATCTAAGTGACTTGTCCAGGCTCACATAGCTAGAAAATATCTGAGACTGAATTTGAATTCATGAAGATGAATCTTGCTGATTCCAGGTCCAATTCTCTATCCATTACATCATCTAGCTGTCCCAGAATATCCCTCTATTATGTACTGAAAAGCTACTTGTTTCCAATAACTCCTTGTAAATGTAAATTAATTGTTAACAATATGCAAATATATTTTGAAGGGCCATCACTTTTGACACCAAGTTAACATTATTTATAAGTAACTATGCTTTCTTGCTTAACCTTTTCCAGAGCTTCTTCTCCTTCATTGAAAAGTAATTTTCAGTACAGTTTCCCCAAAGAGATAAACATTAATTACTAGAACTACTCTCAAAGCTTCTCTGAAGCCATTAGTTGCAGAATAAGACCTTATAATCTTAGACCTGGGAGAATTATGGAAATCATGTGATCCAAATTGACTCCGCCTTGTAAAACTAAGTACTTTTTGAGCCCTGAGTTTCAATTTCCTGTAAATTTCATCCACTTGATAATCATGGAATGTGAATAACATCTTATTTCACATCCACATTATCTTCCCTCCTAACTTGCAAAACTTACTCCCAACTTGAAAAGTTCCTAATTATTCCTCCAATTAGAAATCAGACTACAAAACACTGTTCCTAACTTCATACAAGTTAAATTTGTTTTATATAAATGACAAAAATTGTCTCCCACTTTATTTGGGGTACTGGGTCAAGCTGAAGAGACCTTGTCCTCATTTATTTTACAATTGGCATACATTGTTTAATAAAGTGATATGACTAGAAGCTTGACCCTTTGTTTCCTCAGTAATTTCAAGTTTTACCTGTCACAGATCTGAAACAAATCTAATTCAGATTACCCTGTTCATTTTAGCATTCACCTCACCAATATAAACTCTTGACTGATATATTGCTCATCCTATTCTGACAATGTCATAGAGATGTTAAAATAATCACATGAAATGATATATCTATGAACCAGCTTTAGAAAATATGCAGGACTATACAGATGCAATATATGGATTGCTTTAACTTGGATATTAACCATTAAATCTTCAGAAAAACATGCCTTAAACAAAGATGTGCATTTTGGTGAATGTTGAAAAAATAAGATAGAAACAGGGAAGAACTCATAGAAAAGTCTAAGGCTGCTTTACAAAGAGCAATTGATCTCCATAACGTCCTGATGTATGTAGCAACATATTGCTTTAGTGGCAAGTCAATACAATAAAAATGATCTTAAAAAATATAACATTCCTTTTGGGAGCCTGCCTGAAATTTATGTTTTGATAATGACAGCCAGTTTGGGAACTTGTGTTGGGTGACATGTATCTAAAAACAGATGAAACTATTTTTTTCATAACCCAAAATTCACATTTGCAAACTAGTGGTCAAAATGCCTCCTCTTTCCATTTTAAAAACCCTAGGCCATTTAGTTTAGGCAGAGTATTCATCAAATATCTTTACCTAGGTGGACCTTGGCCCAAGATATCAAAAAAATTATTTTTTTTTCTCCTTTTCAAACTAATTCATAGATTTTTTCCTTTCATTTTCAAGAGTGAAGATGATTTGTGCTGTACATTAGTGAACCAAATCTGACTTTTTATGTTGTTTTAATATAGTTTTCATTTTTAATCTGTAGATAATGTTTGCATAATAGACTATGAATCAATATTTATAAATGAATTTTAATCTTTTATAGAAGATCCATTAACAAACCACAAATTTATTAGGCCATAAAAGTTAGGCCAGAGATACAGTATGTAGTATAGTCTTATAGTTCCCAACTGAATCACTAGGAATTGTAGATATGTTGCTACAAACTGCACAAGTATCCTTAAAAAGTTTTTTTTTCTTCTTACTTTTCCATAGGATAAATACTGAAACAGTAAAAGGGGGACTAAGGCACCATAGGGAGTGCAAGACAGACATGCTGCACCAGCCTACAAGGGAGGATATTAGAGAATTGCAGAGGTTGTTGCATGGGCAACCAGCTGTGCATCTAGAATGAGCTGGTTGGAAACCATGCCTTTTTATTACAGGACAAACTTTTTTTTTTCTCAGAGGTTACTTCATTTAATTTTCAGTTGTTATTAGGACTAAAAACAAAAAGACAAAGAAAAAATAGTCTCACTTTTCTATCTCACATCTTTACATATATCCAACATATGTTAAGAACAATAATGTAATTAATCTTTGGGGGTTTTTTTGTTTGTTTTTTCATTTTTACTAAAAACATCTCTGAATTGAACAGAAATAGCAAATGCTAAACAACTGTGTTGTTTAAAGTTATTTGAACCTGAATGTGTGGTGTTATAAATTTTTGTGCTTCTTTCCCTGTGCACAGTACTACCCATAGATATTTATTTTTTTCCAGCCCAATCTGTCAACCCATTCTCTTCATTTAATCAATTTAGTTCATGGAAGTCTCCTGAATCAGAGGTGTCCTAATAGATGAGTCCTTGACTATAAAGTCATTTGTTCCACTTTATCTACCTGGTCACGCAACATCTAGTATTCTGTCTACCTACCACAACTTTTATCTGGCCTGTATATGCCTTTTACTCAAGGAATTCCAAAAAGACCACTATTCCTGAAAATAGTGTTTCAATATTCTCCCCAAGACACCTTTTACTATATCTGTGACTTGGTGTAACCAAATTATCATGTCCGACCCACCACTCTCCTACAAGGGTTTTTCCTCCGTTTAGAGTATAACTTCCTAGACTAAGTTTTGTATTGATGTTTCTGCTAACACATTACTGTGTTGATATGTTAGACTCCATTGGTAAGATATTTGTATTTTTATGGAACTCTTCTGGAAATATTGAAATACATCCTTAAAAAATGACAATATGATATTTTGGAAGATGAACTGACTGTGAAATCAGAAAATCACAATCAATGTCACGAGCTTTTTCCTATCTAGCTAGTCTTTCCCCAGTTTGCTAGGGAAAATAATAACAAGTAAATATTTTTTCACGGTGTTGTATTGAGGAACAAATATAAATAAAGTGATAATTTTTAAATAATGGTTTTCATTTTATTTTTCTCAATTACTGTAAAAACAATGTTATCATTCAATTTAGATAATTTTTGAACTTCAGATTTACTCCCTCACCTCTCCCCAATATAGGTTATATATTTACTGTCATGGAAAACATATTTCCATATTAGTAATGTTGCAATAGAGAACACAGGAAAAAAAATCAAAGCAAATAAAGAAAAAGCGCAACAAACAATGAAAATAAAGTTTTAAAAAATGCTTCAATCTGGATGCAGACTTTATCATTCTTTTTCTGGAAATGAATACAATTTTTCATCATAAGTCTTTTGGAATTGTCTTGTATCATTTTACTGGTGATAGTAATTAAATCATGCACAATTGACCATTATACAGTATTGTTGTTACTGTGTACAATGATTACTTGGTTCTGATTATTTCACTTCATATCAGGTCATATAAGTCTTTCCAAATTTTTTCAGCAACAGGAAATGTTAAGCTATTCCTCTATGTTGGGGATGCAAATAAAAATACTTTATGCCTCTTCCCTGCCCCTCCCACCAACAGAAAGCAGGAACAACTGAGTTCACACATTTCTTGAGCCAATAAAAAGTTGAAATTTATGCCTTCTCAAAATCCATGGACACAAGTGTAAACAAAAGAGATAAATTTTCAATTTCAATTTTCATTACCTACTCTCTCAAAGAACTGCTAATAACAATAAAAAGAAAAATAAGAAATATATACTTCCTTCAGGGAGATTTCATTCTACTATATACACATATGACATCTATGCACACATGTATATACATATTTATAGTGTATATGCATGTTCCTGTATATATATACATATTCATACTATATGTGTGAATACTAATATAGATGTATGTATATACATAAGCATTTAGATATAACATTGGTATAGATATAGATCACGCCCAAGACAAACAGATGAGAGGAAATCACTAGAAGTTTTTGAAGAAGGTATCATTTGAAAGAATTTCTGCGATTCTGAGAACTATAGTGGAGAGGGAGAGAATTTAAGGACACTGACACAAATTTGAACTAAACTCTGCCATCAAGGAATCTATAATTTTGCGGGATGTTGAAGATTGCTGACAATAAATATTTAGACTACATAGAACAGGACATGATTAAAGAACATCCTAAAAACTAAGCCAAGCAGCCCTTTTTGTAGTGGCTAGAAACTGGAAACTGAAGGGATGCCCATCAATTGGACAGTGGCTGAATAAATTATGGTATATGAATGTTATGGAATATTATTGTTCTGTAAGAAACGACCAGCAGGACGATTTCAGAGAGGCCTGGAGAGACTTGCATGAACTGATGCTGAGTGAAACGAGCAGAACCAGGAGATCATCATGCACAGCAACAACAGTATTACATGATGATCAATTCTGATGGACATGGCTCTCTGCAATAAAGAATTATGTCAAACCAGTTCCAGTTGTTCACTGAAGAAAACCATATACACCCAGAAAGAGGGACATGAAATATGGACCACAACGTAACATTTTCATGATCTCTATTGACATTTGCTTGCATTGTGTTGCCTTTCTCTGATTCTTTTTTTTTTTTTCTTGTAGATAGGATTTTTCTTGCATAACTTCTCTAGCATTTCAACATTATTAACATGTAGTGGACTTCCTGCCATCTGGGGGAGGGGAGGGGACTGGGGGTAAAATTTGTATTGGAAAGCTTTGTAAAGATCAAGGTTGGGGAACTACCCATACATATGTTATACAAATAAAAAGCTTAAAAAAAAAAAAGCACTAAAAAAAAATAAAAAAAAATAAAAAAAAAAACTAAGCCAAGGAGTGAGAAGTTGATATGACACAAGCAAGAGATTAATTAAAAGTTTTTAACCAAATATCATTATGGAAATAGTATTTAAGGAAAATTTATCTATCAGGTATGGGTAGATTGGAGGAGAAAAATACTTGATGCAGATGGGCAGATAGAAAGTATTGCAATAATTTGGTTCCAAAGTGAAATATCATATCACCATGAAACAAGATGATTATAATATCTTTATTATATACATTTATTTTTATTGTGGTATCTCATATTGTTGCCTGGCTATTTTGCATGACACACATATATTTCTCTATAATCATATTATGTTTCGTAATGCCAGAATTTGTAAGTTCTGTAGATAATACTTAGCCAAATCAAACAGCACATAATAGGCCTTCAGTTACAACTGTTGATAAGTTAACAATGTATCCAGATGTTGAAATACATCAAGATAATTAATGCTACTTGCCATTGCGATACTATATCCATCTCCACTAACAAGAAAAATGAGTATAATTTTTTTTTTACCAGAGCCAGATTGTTTTTCTGCATCCAGAAATCTGAGGAATAGGAGAAAGGAAATAGAAAAGGATAATTAGGGAGGTAAAAATCTAAAAAGAAACTACCTATGATGATGAAAAAAAATCAAGAAAACAAAGGCATTTCTTTTTTTTTTAATTTAAAAAATTATTAAAGCTTTTTATTTACAATATATATGTAACATTGACTTTTTTTACATAAATTTTTTTAAAAGCTTTTCATTTGCAAAACATATGTATGGGTAGTTCTTCAACATTGACCCCTACAAAGCTTTCTGTTACAAAATCCCCCCCTCCACAGTCCCCTCTCCTCCCTTAGATGTCAGGAAGTCCACTACATGTTAATTATATTAAAATACTTGACAAGTCAAATATATGTATACATATTTCTATACTTATCTTGCTATGCAAGAACAATCGTATCTACATGAACAAAAAATATCTGAGAAAGGAAACCCAATGCAAGCAAACATCAATAGAGAGCATGAAAATTACATGTTGTGGTCCATATCTCATGCCCCTCTCTCTGGGTGTATATGGCCTTCTTTACTGAACAATTGGAACTGGTTTGAAACATTTCATTGTTTTTTTGTTTTGTTTTGTTTTTTTGTTTGTTTTTGCTTTATTGCTGAGGCAATTGGGGCCAAGTGACCTGCCCAGGGCCACACAGCCAGAAACATTTCATTTTTGAAAAGAGCTACATCAGTCAGAATTGATCATCATTATTGTTGCCGTGTATAATGATCTCCTGGTTCTGCTCGTTTCACTCAGCATCAGTTCATGCAAGTCTCTTCAGGCCTCTCTGAAATCATCCTGCTGGTCGTTTCTCACAGAACAATAATATTCCATGACATTCATATACCATAATTTATTCAGCCGCTCTCCAATTGATGGGCATCCATTCAGTTTCCAGTTTCTAACCACTACAAAAAGAGCTACCACAAACATTTTTGCCCATGTTGGGTCCCTTTCCCTCCTCTAAGATCTCTTTGGGATATAGGCCCAATAGAAACTCTGCTGGGTCAAAGGGTATGCACAGTTTGATAACTTTTTGAGCATAGTTCCAAATTTCGAATGAGCTACTTTCATGGAGGTATTCAGGCAGAGGCTGAATGAACCCTTATAATACAGGAGATCCTTGCACTAGGAAGATGGCTAAGCTGCCATCTAAGATTATAAATGTATATGATTTTCATCCAGAAAGAATATTTTCAAATCACATACTCATACCCAGGCTTGACATACAAACAAACGGAAGTCCAGACA
The DNA here is from genome assembly GCA_023553655.1 of Myrmecobius fasciatus. Taxonomy (NCBI): domain Eukaryota; kingdom Metazoa; phylum Chordata; class Mammalia; order Dasyuromorphia; family Myrmecobiidae; genus Myrmecobius; species Myrmecobius fasciatus. The sequence continues at coordinate 13,184 of JAJPUD010017800.1, forward strand.
AGTAACAGAATTTATAGCAGATAAGTCATAGCACTTAGAACTTAGAGGAGTCTTAAGGAGGTCTAGTCCAACCCTCCCTCAAAAAAAAAAAACCAAACCCTAAAAAACAGAGGAGGCTGAGGGAAACATGATTCCTAAGCTCAGGCAGCTATAAAGGAAATGGAGGGAGGGAAATTTCTGATCAAATTGTTCCTAAACAACCTGATAAAATCTAAAAGTGCTGTCTATATAATAGAATGTGGGTCATTTTTATTGCTGATCAGATTGAATAAATTCCCCTGTAGATGGGATTATGAGGTGTTGACTATTGAAGACAACAGATAAAATACAAGAAATTTCTTGTGATTAATCAACTGATGATCAGCCAGATTTTTGATCCTTAAAAACAAAACAAAACAAAACAAAAAAAAAAAAAAAAAAAAAAAAAA
>JAJPUD010017800.1:15579-30348 GCA_023553655.1 Myrmecobius fasciatus
AAAAAAAAAAAAAAAAAAAAAAAAGATAAGACCATTGGGTTTCACAAAATAGAAGTGAATTAATTTTATTAAACAATAAACCAAACTCTTACAATTTCTGTAATACATTTTAAAGGTGAAATGGAGAAAAAAATCCATTATCATACCATTCAACATTAAAAAATGTTTATCAAGAATCTACCACCTGCAGAGAATGATAGTAAATACTAAGGAAACTATAAAAATGAAAGTAGATATGATCCCTTCTCTCTGAGAAGTCACAATCTAACAAAGAATCATAATATACAGTATTCCATGGCAAATGCATAAGAAGTTTATGTGTCATCCATTTGAAAACCTAAAGAAGAAAAGTAATTAGTGAACTGGGAAAATAACAGAGCATTTATATGAAGAGAAGGAGATCTGACTTTATCATTAAAGATCTAGAGCATTCTAGGAAAAAAGGTATAGTGTGAGCAAAATAATTAATGTCCAAAGGTAGGACACATGTACAACTATGCTCATTAGTTTAATATAGTTTAATGCAAAATATATCTAAGGGAATATATAAAATATGCTGAAAAGATGAAGATGTAATGGGTTAGGAAGGCCATTGAATTTCATTCTCCTAATGGATCTGATCTTCATTCAGTAGGTAATAGAAGTCCATTAAAATATTTTGAGTAAACAGAGTGGTTTGATAAAATCTGGACATTAATAGGTATTTGTGAGGGAAAAAAAGTGTTTATAGCCTGATATATGCCCAACTAGTCTGTACATAATTTAATTTCTAAAAGTATATGACTTATTCTTTAAGGACAGGTGTCATGTCTTATATTTAATTAATCCAAATGATGATTAGTTAGAAATTAGAGTGGAAGTACAAGGATTAAGAGGAAGCTGGATTAATCAGATGGCAAAGTCAAAATGTGACAGGGAGACAGCACAAGCACTCCACTGGTATTTTTATAATGCCTGGAGAAAATGAGGCAGGCTTTCAGTATGCTAGATATGCCTGTGTGATAATCTTATGGAAAGATATAGGCCATTTAAAAAAATTAAAATTGGATTAACAAAAAAAGGAAATAAATTAATTAATAGTTTCATTTGAGGAAAAATAAATTGAACAAGCCATCAGTGAACTCCCTAAGGAAAAAGTCTCCAGGACCAGATGGATTTACAAGTGAATTCTATCAAAAATTTAAAGAACAATTAATTTCAAGACTATGTAAACTATCTGGGAAAATTGGGAAAGAAGGAGTCCTGCCAAATTTCTTTTATGAGACAAATATGGTATTGACACTTAAACCAGGAAGAGTCAAAACAGAGAAAGAAAATTGTAAACCAATCCCCCTAATGCATATTGATGCAAAATATTAAATAAAATATTAGCAAAGACATTAAAACAACTGATCAGCAGCATGATACAATATTATCAAGTAGGATTTATACCAGGATTGCAGGACTAGTTCAATATCAGGAAACTTGTTACCATAATGGACCTTATCAATAATAATAAGACTAACAGAAATCATATGATGATCTCAACAGATGCAGAAAAAACCTTTTGACAAAATACAGCATCCATTCCTATTTAGAAAAGTAGAGAGCACAGGGATAAAAGAAGGTTTCTTTAAAATAAGAAGCAGTATCTATCTAAAGCCAACAGTAAGCATTATTTGTAATTGATAGAACCTGGATGCATTTCCAATAAGATCAGGGGTGAAACAAGGTGCCCATTATCACCCCTACTATTCAACATTTCACTAGAAATGTTGGCTTTAGCAATAAGAAAAGAAGAAGATATTAAAGAAATTATAATAAGCAATGAGGAAATAAAATTATCAGTCTTTGAAGATAATATGACAGAGAATCCTAGAAAATCATTTAAAAATCTACTAGAAAAAATTAAAAGCTTTAGCAAAGTTGCACAATATAAAATAAATCCACACAAATATCAACATTTTTATATATCACTGAAAAAGCCCATTAGTAAAAGATAAAAAGAGAAATTCTATTTAAAATAACAGGTAAAATAAATTATTTGGCTGTCTAACTGCCAAGACAAATTCAGAAACTATATGAACACAATTAAAAAATACTTCTCATACCAATAAAGTCAAGTCTAAACAACTGGAAAAATATCAGTCACTCATACATAAATTGAGCTAATATAACAAAATAATAATTCTGCCAAATTGGTCCACTTGTTCAGTGCCATACAAATCAAACTGCAAAAAAAAAAAAAAAAAAAAAATTTTATAGAACTAGAAACAATAGCAAAATTCATTGGAAGAACAAAAGGTCAAGAATAATGAAAAAAATACAATGTATGGTGACTTAGCAGTACCAGGCCTAAAACTAGATTATAATGCAGCAGTCATCAAAACCATTTGGTACTTGCTGAGAAACAGAGTTATGGATTAATGTAATAATAAATTAGATACATATGACATAATAATCAATGACTATAGTAATTTCGTATTTGATAAACCAACAAACTCCAGCTTCTGAAATAACAACTCCTCATTTCACAAAAGTTGCTGGGAAAACTGGGAAATGTCAGAAATTCAACATAGATCTACATCTCATACCCTATTCAAAATAAGGTAAAAATGGATACATGATTTGGGTATAAAGGGTGATACCGTAAGCAAATCAGGAGAGCAGAAATAATTTACCTATTAGATCTTTGAAGAAGGGAGGAATTTATGACCAAAGAACTAGAAAATATTATGAAAGATAAAATGGATGGATTTTTTTTTTTTGTTCATGTGGGGGGTGATCAAAGCTTATATTAGAGTCATGGCTGTGAGAATAGAATAAGAATTTGATATATGAAAACAAAAGAATTGATAGAACTTAATGAATGATTGGGAATAGGAGTAAAATAAAAGACAATAACAACATTTTAACATGAATGCCTAGATTAATGGTGAAATTATCAGTGAAAGTGCTGTCAGAAGAAGAAAATATTAAATGCAGTTTTGGAAATGTGAAATTTGATATATGTGAAAGGTATGGCAGTGATAGGCCAAGGGAAAATTTCTAAAGTATAGAATTAGATATGATTAAAATAATCATATATAGGAGCCACACCATGATAGGAAGAATATAATTCCAGTGCAAGGATGATGAATACTAAAACAATTAACCATAGAGTCATTAGGGATGATAGTGACAACAAAGGATAAGTATAAACAGAGTAAAACAAAGAAAAAGAAATATAAGGAGATTATGATCAGAGTAATTTCAAAGTTTAAGATCATGGAGATGCAAAGTTATGGATCATAGGGGGAAAAAACCTAATTATCAAATTTGTACTCAATGAAGGAGACTGTCTCAAGAGTTGTAGTTGATAAAGCTAAAGAACTGAAGGTTCAGGGTATTCTAGATTAAATAATTATTGACTTTTGGTGTAATAGATCCCTTAGAGCTTGAAGAGACAAATAAATAATCTCTTTAATAGAAACATTCAAACAACACTGGTAAAATCATATGGGAGAAGAGATAAGCATCTAGAATTTAGGAGTATATGTTTGAGAGGACCAGGGTTAAAATTTTATTATGTAGGTAACAGAGAAAGTATTTTTTGCTTAAGCAGGCTCGACTCTGTATCATAGAAAACAAGGGAGGAAGTAACTCATTGGTGGCCTGTCAGAGTATGGGAGAATAATCAATGGATCAAGATATCTACTTTCATGGATGTTGTGGTGACTAAAGATAGTTGAAGTTGGGTGGGAGTATTATAATATCAACTTTAACAGATAATTGCTCCAAATTTATGTATGGTAGAGATCTAGATGGCTAGAGTATTGTTGAAGAAATTGGGGCAGCAAATAACTTTTATTTTGATTGGCTACTGGACCAAACTCACAAGTTCCATACTGGCTCTACAAACACATCTCAAGATGAAAAGATCATGGATGCTGCTATGAAAGATACCTTAAAAGAAATTTAGAGACAATTCCATATTTTGCAGGTAAGCAAACTCAGGTCCAAAGAAATAAACTGACTTGTCTATTGCAGAAAGCCATATATGTGTTAGATAGTATTTGAACTAAGGTCTTCCTGACTTCAGGTCCAGTGCTCTATCTACTGTCCAACTGACTGCCTATAAGACAGTCTGAAATGTGGCAAATCTAGAAAATATCCCAAACACGGAGCAAGAGTAAACACTGAATATTCATCTCTGTATATCAAAAAATCTATATTTCTCTTGAGTATGTTTGAAGCAAGCTAAGTAACATCTTTATTTCTTATCATTTCTGGGGTTCTGAAACCCCCCTTTGTAGAATTCAAAATCCAACTTTGCCTTTCATTAATGATTCTACATATATACATGCATCTTTCTTGTTTGTTCTTCATTCTGCAAGACCACTAATGACAGAGAGGAGATGTCTTGACTTGAAAGTGAATTGAATTTAAGTGAAACAGTGCTGTGAAAAGTCACCATCGACATTTTTTTCCTCCAGAGGCATTTGGGTCCATTGGCAAAACATAGATAAAGTGATGGGAACTACATTTCATAGTACATATGAAATGTACATATGTATGCTTGTATATTTGTGTGAGAGAAAAAGAGGAAAAAGGCAGAAAAAGACACACAGAGGCAGAGAGACAGAGGCAGAGACGGAGACAAACAGAAAGAGACACAGAAAGAGATGGAGAGAGAGGGGTACAGAGAGGGAGGGAAAGAATGGGGAAAGAGAGGGGGGGAAGAGAGAGAGAGAAAGAGACAGACAGATTGAGAAATTTTGAGCCTTAATCACCTACAGAAAAAAAATACCTATTTTTGTTTTTTATTCAAGGGAGAATGGTTTCAGTGGCTGGTGTCTGCATGGAGGATAATTGACAATGAGTGATATTAAACATATAAAGACAATTTCCTCTCTTTAATAATCTCTTCTTTCTTTTGTCTTTTCATTTTTCTCTAAATTTTCTAAATAGGGGGACAGGTGAGAGAGGATACTAGGTATATGGGGAGAAGGGTCATAAGTGTCCTAAGGAACTCTTGCAAAGTTCTAAAGGCAAACATTCTTAAAACAGAAAACCCTTAATTTTGGAAAAGACCTTACAGGACTTCTAGAATAGATTTTATCATCTTAACAACGAGGAAAATGAAATCCTGACAGATTGAAATGACTTGCACAAAGTTATAAAGATTAAAAAGTAACAGAGTGAGGATTTGAACCCAGGTCCTCTAATACCAAATCCATCAAAATTATTTTGCAATATCAATTTTAGGACAACATAGTTGAATGCTACCTGCTCTAATATCCTTAGGTCAAATGCCAGTGAAAAATCCAGCTCAGTGACATTTGAGTTATTCTGCCCCCAGTCAGACTGGCCAGAGTTGTGCTGATTTTGCTTCATTAAATTCATTTTCCTACAGAATAAATTGCCCCAAAGGATGATGTTATTTTGCTCAAAATTAATTTGTTCATTTTGGGGGGAGAAAAGAAATAAATAGCTACAAAGTATATCTTTAAAGATTACCTTCCAAAAGAGACATATAGTCTACTGATTACTCATGTTTGACAGTGGCAACAATTCACTGAAAATTTGCTATGTCAATTTGATTCTTGTATATAAACAGAGGTCCAAAAGAAGGAAGTAGCTCAAATAAGCAATCATCAAGTATAGAAACAAGGGGACACAAATTTAAGCTTCAATAAGGGACAGGCACCAAAGGAATTCATGCAGAAGTCTTTGCAGAGAGTAATTAATACATTGCATATGGAATCAACTCACCAAGGGATGCAATAGAAGCAATTAGTATGAAGTTTTAATAAAGGAGCTAGACATGTATTTAGAGGAAAGAGAACCTTGTGATGTACAATTAATAACTCAGAGACTGCAACGGCACCTATAGGACATGAGCTTTATGGCTCCTTTTCCCTATTCCCCCATCAGCCAGTCAACTAAGAACGTGCCTTAGTGAACACTCTCTCTGGCAGGCTCGGGGGAACACCTTGTCTGTAGGAATCAGGGAAATCTAAAAACAGCTCTGTTCTGTTTCCAAAAGGTAAATGAACCTTCTATGGAAAGCAGAGGTGTGAAAGGCTTAAGACAAACTCATTACAAGCTCCAGCACACATTTAGTGAAAAGAATTGTGACTTAGGATTTCACATTGTCCAGTGTCTCCAAGAAATTTTGGAGGAACAGATGAAGTAAAAAGTCATTGTATTCAATTAAACACTATGACCAAGCCATCAGATCAACTGGTCCCTCATCCTGCCATTGCATACACAGGACAGTTTGTTGAGTATTTATGGGATGACAAAAATAAACTCCTGGCTACAAATAAGCATTTATATCCATGTCTTTTCAATCCATGGCTCTCTAATCCATGGCCAAAGGGAGTTTAGTTTCCCAACTGAATTCCCCACATGGATGAATAAAGCTGTTTAAATCAATGAGTGAGCTGCCTACCCTGTTCTGTGATTTGTGTGAGAAAGATGACTCAGGAAAAATTCAAGTCCATTGTCTGCTTGAGAGAATTAGACATTGTTGTAAGATTGACTTCTTGTTCATAGATATTTTTATGCTACAAGTCCAGAATCAGTCTTATAAGTACTTGGACTAGGTCTTTATAATTTAATTTGAAGAGCATTATAAAAGAATCAATTAATAGCATGTATTAAGTACTTACATTGTACTGAGCTTTATGCTAGGCACTTAGAACAAAAGGGGGAGGGGGAAAGAGGTTTACATTGTTTGATTAAGCTCTTTTTCAGAACCTCTCCAAAAGTTCAGGAAATCCACCAGAGTTCCAGCAATAGAAGTCTACCTCAGAATCATCTGGTAGTTATGGCAGCTGAAATCAGTGAAGAGCCAGCCCCTGAAGAAATTTCTTTAACCTATTCCAGCAATGAATTGATCTGGCATGAGACAATGACTCACAAGCTAGGGAATGGCTTTCCTATCAGCTATGTCACTTCTAGAAATCAACTTGGGTATAGAGGTTGGGGATGGAAAATGTTTGATGGTTTCCACTCATTATAAAATTGATTCCATTTCACCCAGAGACTTATAGGAATTAGAAAGGAAAATCTATCCCAATTCTGAAGAGATTGTATTTTAAAATTCTATTCTATTCATTTATAATTTCTTAGTAAACACCATTTTGTAAAAGCTGATCGATGTTCAATATTGTTGTTCAGTCGTGTCCAACTCTTCATGACCCCAATTTGGATTTTCTTGGCAGAAATACTGGAGTAGTTTGCCATTTCTTTCTCAAGCTCATTTTATAGAAGAGGAACTTGGGGGGAAAAGGGTTAAGTAATTTGTCCAGAGTCACACAGTTAATATGTGTCTGATGCTGGATTTGAACTCATGAATATGAGTCTTTCTGATTCTAAGCCCAATGTTTTATCCCCTTTACCATCTATCTGCTAATTAATTAATAGATATTGAGCAAACATCGAATTATTGGCAAGTGAAATTGAAGAGATGGTAAAGGACAAATTTATATTGGAAGGAACATACTAGATAGTAGCTTGTGATGATAGCAACAGAAAATCATTCAAATGTGAAGATTACCTTGAGAGGAAATGTAGCAGCCTTGATGTAGGTACCCTACCTACTAGGTTACATGCAAGTTGGGAGAGTCATCCCAACATCCTGTTGCTGTACTCAGATATGTGTCATGTTTCTCAGTAAATGTGCAAGTGCTTTAAATAAATTTTGTATGCACATGCCTAGCATTTAGTACAGATTAATATACAGTCAGAATTATATATAATATATATTTTACATCCCAGTCCATAATCTATGGCTTTCTGTTCTGACTCTATACCTGGTGTAAAAAGAACTCCAAATTACTAAATACAGTAGCTCTAGGCACAAAGAAGGACAGAAGGCACTTCCATGAGAGTCCATAGAGCAAGTGGCTGCATAAGTATTGTGATTTTTCTTTTGTATGGGAACATTTCCCTTGCTCTCCCAACATTCTTGATTGGGAGTCCTTGAAATCTCTTTTGCTTCAGGAAAATGACTTTTTTGCATTCCACTCCAGAATTAATAATAAGGTTGAAAATGAAATGCTCCTGGGAAAGTCAAAGTTGTTACTAACTCTTTTATTGAGCAACCATTTCTCAACCTTTTTAGAAAGCTGATTTTGATTGAGAAAGATAAAAAAGCACAAGGATTAGGAGTCTGACATGGTATCAGGGAGGGGAAGAGGAAACAATAATGGGAGGGGGAAAAGAACACAGAAAAATCAAGCTTGAAAATGGCCAAAGCATTTTTTTTTTGCATTTAATTTTTTTTTTCTTTCTCAGAACATTTAAAATCAAAGGAGAGGGGCTAATAGTATGACTGCAACTTGCTAGTAGAAAAGTTATATAAACTTCTCTGGATTCAGTTTTTTTATTTTACAAAATGAGGGGTTTAGGTTGAAGGGCACCTAAGGTACCTTCTAACTCTGCATCTATGTTCTCCAATGAGGAAATGCAAAAAAATGATGCTTTTGAAGGTGATTTGTTCAATTTGATAATTTCTCTCTACTTACCTACTACATAGGATTTTTTCACTATCATTTAATTTTTTTAATTGAAGTAAATTCAATTTTATTTGATCTTGATTTTTTTTCTTCCTTTTAAGTTATACATATAAAGGGTGATGCCTGGAAACCCTAGGTTAGGAATTACTCTTTGTGAAGACTCCTCCCACTCCACTCTCTATGCCTACCCTTAACTGAAGGCAAGGCAATGAACTTCAGCAAAGCTTTGAATTTCCTCCTTTCTTATCCTCAACCACAAGCTTAAATTGCTGGAATCCCTTATTAATACGATATTACAGGTTGCTGGGGTTGAGGACTTCAAATGCATTACTTTCCCTCCATAGGCCCTGTAGTCTATATTCTTCACTGGCACTTCTGACCACATCACTGGTGTCGTCTGTGGGCCCTGTAATCTTTCCAGGGACCTGCTGAGTGTGCAGTTTGCCTTAGGACCTCCATTAAAGCCCTGTCTCCAGTTCAGAAGTCAAAAGGCAGCACATTTGAGCCTCTGCTGAGCTGTGCGGAAACACTGAGATTGCTGCAGGAAAAGAAAGGGATATCAGTCAAAGCTTTCTGTAGGAAAGGGAGATGGAAAGGGCAGGCGAGTCTTCTAAAAGTATTGCTACAAAGAAGCCTGTGTTGCACAGGCTCATTTTAAGCTGCAATGAGTTTATGAGAAAGCACCATTTTGGTTTCATAGATGTAAAATTTAGGAAACATCACAGGTTTGATCTCATTCTTTGGCAAATAGGATTTTAGGATCAGGGTGGTCAGGAAACCTGTTATTTTATATGGCATCTGCAATGCCTGAAAATTTGAGACAAACTTGGGTCTGAATTTGGAATCTACTCTTTGGACCTCTGTTTCCTTATTTATGAATGTGAGGAATTTGAATTAGGTGATCTCTAAGGTTCTTTCCAGCTCTAAAGTTATGGTCTCTATGCTCCTTCCCTATTCACTGGCTGAGGGGACAATATGATATAAGAAAGTCTTTGCTGAGGAATCAGGTAAAATCTGGAGTCAAACCCTGCCTCTGGCATTTCTCTTGGGCTAAGACAACTTTCCAAGAATTCAAAGCATGTCACAGACAGCTTGCCATCTGTATTGGTGGAGAAATCTCACACAGGAGAAATCACAGATTATGGACTCATTAACACACAGATAAATGTCAGATAAATGTCACTTTATCTTCCTTTACCTTAGATTAAGATTCTTGTAAAAACAATTAACACTTTAAAGACAATGAACCCCAATTGACCCTTCTTCATCTCAACTTAGTATCATAGATCAAAAGTTGGAAAGAAACAGAGATCATTTAGGTGAACTCTCATCTATTTTACAGACAAGGAAATTTGGCCCTAAGAATTTAAGCAATTTCCTGGGTAGTAAATGTCAGAAAAAACATTTGAACTCAGGTTCTCTGACTTCAAAACCAGGGCACTTTTCACTGACTTAAGTTACTTGTACTTCTCTGGCCAAACACTTAGGCTACCAAAGACAAGTTTGACTGACTTCACAGTTGTGTTTCATGTTATCTCTATCCAAAAGCCATACTTGACCTCCATCTTTTGAATTATATTAATCAGGTATTATATCAGGTATATGTGTTGGTTCTTGAGCTTTCTGGATGCTATTCTCTGTGCACCATTCCTTTTCTCTCTTCTCTAAAACTTTTGGGGGAAAAGCAGTCAGGGGACCCCCAAGAGGAATTATTCTGAGCTGAGGCTAGGACTTGGTGGTGGGTGGGATGGTTCCAGAGAAGGGGTCGAGCTTGCAGGTGGAACTGCTTGAGGATGTCAATTTGCTGCCGTGGATGATGCAGGGGTATAGTGCAGAGCTCTACAAGCTTTGTTTCTTACCCCATGCTGGGCATCATCTGCAAATGCTATGTCATTATTCTGAAAGAAGCTGGTAGGGAGTTTGTAATCAGCTCCAAAGGAGGGCCAACAAAAGTCAGCAGCCTTTCTTTCTCTTCCCTTCATTTCCTTGCCTCACACATGTGTGAAGTAGAAGTCATTTCCTAACCTGGAAATACTTGCCCTTTAATGAAATTTAAAAAAAAAGATAAATCATATATTTTCATATGAAAAGAACTTTTGAAGCCATCTGGTCTAATCTCTCTCATTTTATATCCAAAGAAACTGATGAGCTTCAGAGATTTGAAGTGATTTGCTTAAGTTCATAACAGTAATAAGGAGGAAAGCCAAGATTCAAATCAAGTTCAACTGACTCCAAATTGATCTGACTTCAAACACTTTCTATTGTTTCCTTGTTATATATTCACTTAGAATATTTGAGCAGAAAGGTATCTTCAACATCATATAGTCACCCTTTCATTCTAAAGAGAAAAAAAAAAAAAACTGAGGCCCAAAGAGATTGTGACACTTCACTTTATATGCCTAATGAATAGTAGTAGAGTTCAAATTAGAAACCATAATTTTCTGGTATCCCCATCACTGATTTCTTCAATCAGCATTTTAAGTTGGAAGGGAGCATGATCCTATTGTAGTTTGCTAAGGAATATATTCTGGGGAAGGCTGTAGTTAAATATTCAAATATTTTTTTTTCTACTTGATAACAAATATCTGCATATTTGGAAACATCTGCTTAATTGATTTTTAAAAATCTTTCCCAGATGTTGGATATCATTATCACACTTTAACAGAACATCCAGCATAGTAGACATATAATAAATACTTTTGATTGAAGTCCAGACAAAGATTTAAAAATGAAAAGCATTAGAATCTGGCTTCAAGACATATCTAGTTGCTATATATCATTTGCGTCTTCTGTGTTTTCTTTAAAATCTCTGGGCAATGTAGTTCAGAGAATATTTTGTAACTTCCCATGTGATAATTTTGTCTTCTGAGATATTTTCTTTTGAGCGAAGGCAATCTTGACTAGCTCAAAGAGCTGGACTGATATAAGAGAAAGGAGAGATGAAATGAAGTGACAGTCAAGTCAATCCACTGCAAATCACCTTGATGATCATTTATATTTGAATCCTAATAGAAAATTGAATCCAAGAGCTACAGTAATAGTGATGTCTTCGAAATAGCCAGACCTGCTTCTTATTCAACTGCTGAAGTAACCTTTGTGGGGAGAAATTATGACATGCAAGAGGTCTACCTTCTTCATCACTAAAAATTGCTGACCAAGTGATACTGACAAGCAAACACATATAGCAGCACTGAGAATGATAGGATGCCCAGAATACCACTTCTTCCATCTCAGCCCTCATGGCCATCATTTAGGAAAGTAGCACCTGTGGAGAAGGAGTTATCCATTTCCACCATGCCAAACAACTGCCACCTACCAGGTAGCCAAGTCCCCTTAGATGAAATGGGAAAACTATTCTGAGGAAGAGTCAAGAGGCAGTACGTGTAGAACAAAATTGCCACCATCACCTTGACCACCATTTTCATTCAAACACTGATGAAGACAGCTACTATCTTTATGTATAGTTACTCCAGTCAGGCCTATATCTCAGTGTCATGGGCTTATCTTGAGGACCTTCTAAGAATGTTTTCTTAGACTATAAAAATGTTGAACCCAGAACATTTTTTTTGTCTGTGCCAGTCTAAGACTTGAGTTGAGGTATTATTTTATTTTTTTTTATTTTTTGAGCTTTTTATTTTCAAAACATATACACAGATTATTTTTCAACATTGACTTTTGCATAGCCTTGCATTTCAGATTTCCCCCTTCTTCTCTCCCTCTTCCCTAGATGGCAAGCAATCCAATATATGTTATACATGTTAAAATATATGTTAAATGCAATATGTATAAGTATACTTATACAATTATTTTGTTGCACAAGAAAAATCAAATCAAATAGGAAAGAAAATGAGTAAGAAAACAAAATGTGAGCAAACAACAACAGAAAAAGAGAGAATGGGGCAGCTAGGTGATGCAGTGGATATAGCACCAGCCCTGATGTCAGGAGGACTTGAGTTCAAATCTGGTTTTAGACATTTAAAACTTCCTAGCTGTGTGACCTTGGGCAAGTCATTTAACTCCAACTGCCTCAGGAAAAAAAAAAAAAGGAGTGAGAATATCATGTTGTTCTCCTCATTCAGTTCCCACAGTCTTCTCTCTAAGTGTAGATGCCTCTCTTCACCATAAGATCATTGGAACTGTCATCAATCATTTCATTGTTGAAAAGAGTCATATTTATCAGAATTGATCATCATATAGTATACAATGATCTCCCAGTTCTGCTCATTTCACTTTGCAGAATTTCATGTAGGTCTCTCCAGGCCTCTCTAAAATTATCCTCCTGATCATTTCTTATACAACAATAACATTCTATAACATTCCATATACTATAACTTATTCAGCCATTTTCCAACTGATGAGCATTCACTTAGTTTTGAGTTTCTTGCTACTAAGAAAAGGGTTGCCACACACATTTTTGCAAATGTGGGTTCCTTTCCCTCCTTTAAGATCTCTTTGGGATACTAGCCAAGTAGAAATACTGCTGTGTGAAATGATATGCACAGTTTGATAATTTTTTTGAGCATAGTTCCAAATTATTTTACAGAATGGTTGGATCCATTCACCATTCCACCAACAATTATCAGTGTCTCAGTTTTCCCACATCTCCTCCAACATTCATCATTATATTTTCCTGCTTAAAATACCAATCTCAGAAGTGTGTAGTGGTACTTCAGAGTTGTTTTAATGTGAATTTCTCGGGGGGGCTGAGCCAAGATGGTGGAGTGAAGATGCTGACTCTGTTTCCTCCTCAGATCTTCTCTCAAATCAACAATAAAACAAGCCTCGGAATTGATCTTCAAGTCAATGAATCCAGAAATATTTGGACACTGCTTCCAGTTACCTCTGAAGAACTTTATATGAGGTCTGTTTAACTCAGGCAGAGGGATAAACAGTTTACCCGGAAATGAGGGTGGGATTCAGCTTAGCTTGGCAGAAACTCCAAACTCCAAACTCCAAACACCTGGAGTTTATCTGAGGCACTCGGGACACTCTACCCTGATTAGGGGCAGATGTTCTAGCTTACTTGCCTTGTTTAAGGAGTAATTCGGACTTAGTCCTAGCCCCCACCAGCACAGCACCTTAAGTTAATTCGAAGAATTGCCCCAGGGCAAAGTACCTCAGCCACTGCTTTTCTAGCCTTAAACAGACCTCCATGATGTCTTAAAAAATGAAGAAAAAAAGAGAGCTCTCTCCATAGACAGCTTCTATCGAGAGAAAGAAGGGCAGACCCCAGATCCTGAGGTTCACTCAGACAAAACTTCAGAGGAAATCAGCAAGGACCATGACTGGTCCCCTTTTCTTTTTTTTTTTTTTTTTTTTTTTTTTTTTTTAAATAAAGCTTTTTATTTACAAAACTTAAGACCGATTTTTCTACATTGACCTTTGCAAAAACTTTTTTTCCCAAGCTTTTCCCTTCCTTCCTCCCACCCCCACCCCTAGATGACAGGTAATCTAACACATGCTAAATAGGATAAATTATATGACAAATACAATACATGTATACCTATCTATACAGTTATCTTACTGCATAAGAAACATCAGATCTAGAAAGAGAAGAAGAAAAAACAACCTAAGAAGGAAAACAAAATGCATGGAAATATTCACAGAAAGCGTTAAAATGCTGTGTTGTGGTTCACACTCAGTTCCCACAGGTCTCTCTCTGGATGTATATGACTATCTTCATTGCTGAACAATAGGAACTGGGTTGAATCACATCATTTTTGAAGAGGACCATGCCCAACAAAATTGATCATCGTATAATCTTGTTGCTGTGTATAATGTTCTCCTGGTTCTGCTGATTTCACACAGCATCAGTTCATGTAAGTCTCTCCAGGCCTCTCTGAAATCCTCCTGTTGATTGTTTCTTACACAACAATAATATTCCATAACCTTCATATACCATCATTTATTCAGCCATTCTCCAATTGATGGGCATCCTTTCAACTTCCAGTTTCTTGCCCCTACAAAAAGGGCTGCCACAAACCTTTTTGCACATGTGGGTCCCTTTCCCTCCTTTAAAATCTCTTTGGGATATAGGCCCAGTAGAAACACTGCTGGGTCAAATGGTATGCACAGTTTTATAACTTTTTGAGCATAGTTCCAAATTGCTCTCCAGAATGGTTGGATCCGTTCACAGTTCCACAAACAATGTATCAGTGTCCCAGTTTTCCTACATCCCCTCCAACAGTTATCATTATCATTTCCTGTCATTTTAGCCAATCTGACAGGTGTGTAGTGGTACCTCAGAGTTGTCTTAATTTGCATTTCTCTAATCAATAGTGAC
>JAJPUD010017801.1:0-30347 GCA_023553655.1 Myrmecobius fasciatus
ATATATATATATATATACATATATATATGTATATTCCATTTTAAAGAGATCTGTCCAAACTTATGAAGAGCAATGTAAAAATTAGTAGCCAAATATAAGGGGTTAAAAAAGAAAATTATGGACTTTTTTTAAAAAAGGGAGAGACTGTAAGAATTGAATGGTGATTTAGTGTCCATAGAGTTAAGAAAAATTGAACTGGAGAAATGAAACTTTAAAATTAGTAAATTGAAATATAAGAAATAGGATTCTGGTACCCACAAGGAAATTAAAGAATGTCATCAGGAATGGAGATTTTAGGTTTGAAAAGGAACACTGAACTTTGCCTCCTTTCCCTTCACTGGTTCCTTCAAGTGTTATTTTCCTCCATAAGAATGTTAAGCTCCTTGAGGACAAGGACTGGCTATATAATGAGGGAATGGAGATTCACATTCTGTAATTTGTGTAACACCTAATTAATGGGGAATCCCAAGAGGGACTAGCACTTCAGGACAGGAAATAAAACACTGCCTTTGTGGTTTGAAAAAATGTGTCTATTAATCTAGGCATCCCATTCATGTAAGAATGTAAAATAATCAGGAAGGAAGGAAGGAAGGAAGGGAAAGGAAGAAAGGGAAAGAAAGAAAGAAAGAACTAGAATTAAAACCTGCTGGGGTTTTCATAAAACAAGGAGTGGATAAAACCTCCAAAAGATCTAAAAATCCATCCATTTTAAAGACCAATCTTGTCAGAGCAAATCACTGGCAAGAACTGTAATAGAAACTCTAAAAAAGGTTTTCTCTACAATTTATGAAGAACAAAAGCTAATATAATCCACATTCAGTTTACAGGGAACATTAGTAACAGTGCTAATAAGAACACCTTATGTGATTGATAACCACATGCTGATAGTAATATTGTGATGTAGACAAATTTTAGAGGTATTGTGGAGTAAAGGAGAAAGCACTGGATTTCACAATATCCTAGATTAGACCTGAAAGGAACTGCAAAGTCTGTCTATCTAGTCCAGGGGATCTGGCAATCTGAAAAGTTTATGGACCCCTTCTCAGAAAAATGTCGTTCATTTATTATGTGTGTGTGTGGGGGGGTGGCACATGCATATATACACATTTATTTAATACTTTGCTCCCAATTACCCATAAATCAATTTTTAAGGTTCATTTTTAAAATTATGAGTTCCAAATTCTCTCCCCCCTCCAAACTCCTCATTGAGAAGGCAAGCAATTTGATATATAGATTACATATATGCAGTCATGCAAAATATTTCCATATTAGTCACATTATATAAAAGAAAAACAAAAAAGCAAGAAAATAAATAAACTTCTGGCCTTTTTAGAAATGTATCTTCATTTTACATTCAGAATTATCGGCTCTCATTATAAATCCTTCAGAATTCTCTTAGATCACTGTATTGCTGAGAATAGCTAAGTCATTCACAGTTGATCATTGTACAATATTGCTGTTACTGTATATGAAGTTCTATGGTTCTGCTCATTTCACTTTGCATAAATTCATATACGTCTTTCCAGATTAGAGCATCCTGCACATGGTTTCTTATAGCACAATAGCATTTTACCACAATCACACACCACAACTTCTTAAATCATTCCCCACTTGATGGGCATCCTTCAATTTCTACTATTTTGCCACAACAAGAAGAGCTGCCATTACTATTTTTGTATATATAGGTTCTTTTCCTTTTTTTTTTATCTCTTTGAATATAGAACCAGTAGTGATATAGTTGGATCAAAGGGTATGCATAGTTTTATCACCCATTGGACATATTTCCAAATTGTTTTCCAGAACGGCTGAATCAGTTCACAAACCCATCATAATGCATTAGTGTCTTAATTTTCCCACATCTTCTCTAATATTTTTCATTTTGTTTTTCTGTCATATTAGCCAATATAATAGGATATGAGGTGGGAGTTTTAATTTTCAGAGTTGTTTTAATTTCCATTTCTCTAATCAATAGCAATTTAGGACATTTTTTCCATATGACTATAGATAGTTTTGATTATTTTCTCTGAAGACTGCCTTTTAATATTCTTTCACCATTTATGAATTGGGGAATGACTCTTATTTTTACAAATTTGACAGTTATCTAATATAACTGAAAAAGGAAGCTTTTATGTGAGGAATTAGCCATAAAGATTTTTTCAGTTATGATTATTGTGTTTTTCCCTTAATCCTGTTTTTTCCCATTTATTCTCTCTCATTTACCTTGTCCATCCTCAACAGTTTTGCTTCTAACTACCACCTTCCCCAATCTGCCCTCCTTTCCATCAAATACCCCTTTCTTTTTTTCCCTTTCCCCCCTACTTTCCTGTAGAGTAAGATAGATTTTTATATCCAAATGAATTATTCTCTCTTTGAGCCAATTCCAATGACAGTAAGATTCAAAAGTTTCCCCTCAATCTCTCCCAAGTTTCCCTCCAATGTAAAAGCCTGCTTGTGCCTGTTTTAAGTGAGATAATGGGGTAAATTATCTATCTTTCCCTTTGCTCTTCTCCCAATGCATCCCTCTTTCTCACACTTAATTCTATTTTTTTAGATATCACCCCATCATATTCAATTCACATCCATGCCTTCTGTGTGTAGGCTTTCTAACTGCCCTAATAATGAGAAAGTTCTTAAAAGTTAACAAATACTATTTTCCTATGTAGGAATGTAAATGGCTTAAACTTACTGAATCCCTTATAATTTCTCTTTCCTGATTACTATTTTATGCTTCTCTTAAGCCTTGTGTTTAACTATCAGATTTTTCTATTCAGTTCTGGTCTTTTCATGAGGTACTCTTGAAAGCTTTCTATTTCATTAAATATCCTTTTTTTTTCCCCTTGAAGAATTATACTCAGTTTTGCTGGGTAAATAATTCTTGGTTGTAATCCTAGTTCCTTTGTCTTCTAGAATATCATGTTCCAAGCCCTCTAATCCCTTAATGTAGCAGTGGCTAAATACTGTTTCATCCTGACTGCAGCATCATAATATCTGAATTGTTTCTTTCTGGCTGCTTACAACATTTTCTCTTTGATCTTAGAGGTCTAGAATTTAGCTATCAAATATATGGGAGTTTTCGTTGAGATCTTTCTTTTTTTTTCCTGAGGCAATTGGGGTTAAGTGACTTGCCCAAGGTCACACAGCTAGGAAGTATTAAGTGTCTGAGGTCATATTTGTACTCAGGTGTCCTTCTGACCTCAGGGCTGGTGCTGAAGTCACTGCGCCACTTTCCTGCCCCATTTTGAGATCTTTCAGAAGGTAATCAGTGAATTCTTTCCATTTCTAGTTTGCCCCTCTGGTTCAAGAATATCAGGGCAGTTTTCCTTGATAATTTCCCAAAGATGATATGTAGGCTCTTTTTTTGATCATGGCTTTTAAGGTAGTTCAATAATTCTTAAATTATCTCTTCTCAATCTATTTTCCAGGTCAGCTGTTTTTCCAATGAGATATTTCACATTTTCTTCTATTTTTTTTGCATTCTTTTGATTTTTTTTTTTTTTGTATCCTGATGTCTTGTGGAGTCATTAGCTTCCACTTGCCATTCTGATTTTTAAGGAATTATTTTCTTTAGTGAGACTTTGTACCTCCTTTTTGATTTAGCCTAGTCTATATTTTTTAAGGAGTTCTTCTCTTCAGTGAATTCTTGTAAACCTTTTTTCCATTTGGCTAATTCTGTTTTTAAGGGAATTATTTTCTTTTTGTTTTTTTCTACCTTCTTTTCCAAGCTGTTGCCAATGTTTGCATCAATCTCATTTCTTTTCTCAATTTTTCCTCTACTTCTACTACTTGATTTGTAAAATCCTTTTTGAATTCTTCCATGGCCTAACACCAATTCATATTTTTCTAAGAGGCAATGGGTGTTTTGATTCTTGTCTTCTGAATTTGTGTTTTAATCTTCCATGTTCTCCCCCCCCCCCCCCCCACCCGATGAATCAATTGGAATTAAGTGACTTTCCCAGGGTCACACAACTAGGAAGTGTTAAGTGACTAAGGTCACATTTGAACTCAGATCCTCCTGACTTCAGGGTTGGTGCTCTCTCCACAGTTAGGTTCTTTTTTTGCTGCTTACTCATTTTTTCTTGATTTTTAACTTTATATGTTAAAGTTGAGCTCTGTTTCCAAAGTGAAAAAGGCCACTATCTCAAGATTCAGATTTTTTTATGCAGCTGTTTTCAGAGCTAGTTTTGGAGAAGTGGGGGTGGGAAATCTGTAAATTTTCAGTTCTTTCATGGGAAGATCTAAAGAGAGGTATGTTTACTTTTCTCCTGGCCCTGTGTTCTGATTTGTGAGTATCTACAAGCATTCTTTTCCTCCCTGGAACTGTGACCAGAGTTCCCACTCCTCTGTGGCCACAAGCTGGTGTGCTGGTGCTTTTCCTTGCCCTGAAATTGCAAAGAAGGCCTATGACTCAGATGCAAGAATGGCTAATGCAACAGAATACTGCTCTGCCACCAAGGGAAACCTTGCAATCTCATATGACCATATCCTACTCCTTACATTCTGTGGGCTGAGAGCTACAGAAGTATCAGCTGCTGAACTGATAAGAGTTCACTATATAACTGAGATATGAGACCTTTATCCAAGAAACTCTCCATAAAATTTTTTCTGCAATTTCTGCTTTCCTTCTAATCTTCGTTATATTGGTTTTATTTGTGCAATATCTTTTTTATTTAATGTAATCAAAATCATTCAATTTATATCTCACAGTACTTTCCATCTCTTGTTTATAAAGCAGTCTACTTTTTCAAAAAAAGTCATTTTTATAATGTTTGTAGAATCTGTCAGAACCTTTCTTGATTGTAATAGTTTACATATAGCCTCAGACTGTGATATATGTTAATCTTAGAACTATTATAGTATTATGGAAACAATGACTATTTTCCAAAATCTCTGGCTAAATAGATGGGAAGGATGAAATAAATAGTGGGATGAAAAGGACACACTATTCAGAGTCATGGATTTCAGTCCCTCTTCTGATGGTTATTGATTAATTTGGTCTTAAGAAAGCTATTTGACCCTTAATAAAAGGGTCTCTTTGTAAAATGGGATCATATCTACCACAGGGATGTTGTACATGGATTAAGTAAGATAATATAAACAAGCACTAAAATGCTATATAGATTCTGAAATACTTTAAAGGAAATGAATTCTCCTTTTTCTTCCCTTCTTTTTCTTCAGAGTAAAGAATAAAGAAGAATAGACACAATTTATACCATCATAGGACTTTTAGACTTTCAGGAAGGGGATAAAACATGTACACAGATAGATATAATATAAATTAGAACATAACAAGTCCATAAAAGGAATAGAAAGTATTATGAAATTAGATGAAGGAACATTTGTAGACGGGCAAAGGAAGGAAAGTTCTTTATAAAGAAGGCATCATTTTCTCATGTTTGTTACTTAATCCTTTTAAAAAAATCTAACATGTTAAACAAAAGTTAAATAAATGTTTAATAAATATGACATGCTATGCTTTTACAATTGCAAAGTTCATTATATTTATTGACCCCCTTTGATCCTCAAAAATGATAGGTCAGATTTTTATTGATTAGAGATATGCAAATTAAAACAACTTTGAGATAATACCTAACACCTATGAGACTGGCTAAAAAGATAGAAGGGAAAACATGACAAATGTTGCAGGGGATGTGACAAAATTAAAACATTGATACACTATTGGTGAAATTGTGCACTAATCAACCATTTGAGAGCAATCTGAAATTATGCCCAAAGAATTATAAAATTGCATGCATGCATGATAATTGTGGAAATATGTATAGAAGAATTGAATATGTTTAACATATATTGGATTACTTGCCATCTAAGAGAGGGAGTAGGGGGAAAGGAGAGAGAAAAAATTTAGAACACAAGGTTTTACAAGGGTAAATGTTTAAAATTATCTATGCATATGTTTTGAAAATAAAAAAAGCTTTAATAAAAAAATAAAAATTAAAAAAAAATTGTATGCACCCTTTGACTCAGCTGTTTCTCAAGGTGATCTGGGAAAAAAAGCAAAAGAACCCATGTTCCAAAATATTTATAGTTGCTCTCTTTGCCGTGGTGAAGAATTGAAAATTATGGGGATGCCCATTAACTGGGAAATGGCTAAACAAGCTATGATATATGATTGTGATGGAATACTACTATGCTGTAAGAAATGATGAACTGGCTGGTTTTAGAAAAACTTGGAAAGACTTGCATGAAATAATGGAAAGTGAAATGAGCAGAACCAAGATATAGTATACATCAACAACAGTACTGTTTGAAGAGCAACTGTGAAATACCAAATTATTCTAAGTATAACTATTCAAATCAATTACAAAGGATCTATGAAAGAAGATGCTATCCACCTCCATAGAAAGAACTAATAAATAGAAGTATGCATATTATGGCTTGACATATATTTATGAATTCATGTCAAATGGTGGTTTTCTCTAATGTAAGGGAGGGAGGGAGGGAAGGAGACAGTTGGGAACTTAAAATGTCACAAAAATAAATTAATTTATTTAATCTAATTTTTAAAAAAGGAGATTACTTACCATAAATACCAATTCCGCATAATCAATCAGGAAATGGAAAAGATATATTATTAGCGGTGTCTACAAAATAAAAACAAAAAAATTTAAGCCAAATTTCATATTACTAACAGAAATAACTAGAACAAAATAATTTCCAGAACAACCCTCAAACTGGAAGATATTATAATTGCAATCTACATCAAGAAAAGTATCTATACACACAAGAAACCATAGAACTATCTAAATATTGACAATAAAATCTTAATAGCTTTAGAGTATTATGTATTAGCATAACAAAGCATTTTATATCTATTATCTTCTCACAAGCTTGATGTAGGAGAGTGCAAGATTATCTTTGTTTTATATAGATGATCAGAAAGTTATATAACTTTGTCCAGAGTGGTAGAGTTAAGCCTCACACTCAAGTGTCCTAAATCCAATTCTCTTTTTTCTATACCATGCCATATTCACTAGTGAAGTCAAAGTACAAATACATTTTGTTCTCAATTTATCTAAATGAATATCTGTACTATGGGCCAAGAAAGAGAGATCTGGGAAAATAATGTAATAATACTGTCAAGTCTTTCTATACTTCTAAATAACCTCTCTGGGTATACTTCCCATGGCCAAGGTCTGCTTCTTCAGTTTATAAGGCAATCATTTCAATCACAATTGTGATAGTACTGTTATATAATTTTTTTATTAAAACTTTTTATTTACAAAACGTAAGCATGGGTAATTTTTCAACATGGACCCTTGCAAAACCTTGTGTTCCAAATTTTCCTCTCCTTCCCCTGACTCCTTCCCTTAGATGGCAGGTAATCCAATATATGTTAAATATGTTAAAATATATGTTAAATTCAATGTATGTATACATATACTGGATTTAACATATATTTTAATATATGTATACATACTTATACTTATATCTTGCTGCACCAGAAATATCAGATCAAAAAAGGAAAAAAAAAAACCTGAGAAAGAAAACAAAATGCAAGCAAACAACAACAGAAAGAGTGAAAATGCTAAGTTGTGGTACAGATTCAATTCCCACAGTCCTCTCTCTGGGTGTCAATGGCTCTCTTCATCACAAGATTACTAGAACTGGTCTGAATCATCTCATTGTTGGAAAGAGCCATGTCCATCATAATTGATCATCGTATAATCTTCTTGTTGCTGGAATACTATTATATCATGAGGACTTCATATAAACGATTATTTCTCAAATGATTTTTCAAAGGATATCTTAAGTTACCTATTAAATAGCTAGTGTTTTACATTTTTTAGATTCTGTATGAATAGCAATAAAATATTTTTAACACATAGAGAAGAAAGGGAACATTAATACTTACTTCATGAAAAACTGCTCCGGAATAGGGAGACACTCCCAAATCCAATAGAGAGAGTCCTTCCACCACTGAAAAGACAAAACAAAACAAATACCCATATCTGAGCCATTTAGCCGCAACAATAAAATCAAAGAAGTTAAATTCTAATAAACTCTGAGACAGTTTGAAATTGATTTTTCAGGCACTCATCTGAAATTAGTGGTTGACTCTTTTACAAAACCATCTATCATGTTGTGAAATGTCCAAATGCTTGGCTAGGAAAAGCCTGAGAGGGGGAAGGGGACCAAGGAAATGAATTTATTGGGAACAAATTTCAAGAATCATTGTTTTCAGGGGCAGCTAGGGGTGCAAAGGATAGAGCACCAACCCTGAAGTCAGGAGGACCTGAGTTCAAATTTGGCCTCAGACATTTAACACTTCCTAGCTGTGTGACCCTGGGCAAATCACTTAACCCCAATTGTCTCAGAAAAGAATCATAGTTTTCCCCACTCATAATATGTGTATATAGCATTTTGGTTTATAAAATGTTTCACGTCCATTAACTGATTTAATTCTGAAGTCCTTGTAAACTTATTCCAGCAAAATGTGGCATGTTGGATAGTCAATGAGCCACTTGAATTCAATTCCTAACTTTACTTTTATAACTATGACCAAATCAGTTAACCTTTTTGAGTTCTACTTTCCCCCCCTCCTTAAAAAGTATCTATCTCACAGAACTATCATGAGGCTGAAATAAAACAATGTATATAAATTCTTTTGCGAACTTTAAAGGGAGAAGCAATAGTAGATGGAGCACTGAGCTTAGAGTCAGGAAGACTTGGCTGACTTCTACTTCTGACATTTATTAGCTACGTAGGTCCACTAGGCAAGTCACTTCACTTTGATCTTCACTGTCCTTATTTGTAAAATGGAGAAAATAATAGCACTTAGCTCACTGGATTATTGTGCAGATTAGCTGAAACAATTTTATATAATTTTTTTTTTTGCAAAAACCTTAAAGAACTACACAAATGAAAGCTATAATTACCTTCCTCATTTTACAGATGAGAAAAATGAATAGGAAAGTAAAGTGACTTACCCAAGGTCAACTCCATTCAATATGTATTAAATGTCCATTGTGTGCAAAGTCACATAGCTAATATGTGGCAGTACTAGACTTTCAATTCAGTACTTCTGACTCCAATTCTGAGCTTTTCCACACTATACTAAAGAGCTTTTGATACTTAGTTACATTGGATCCATCAATCATAGGACTATAAATCTAGAGCAGAAAGGGACCTCAGAAACCATTTATTCCAAAGTAAAAACCATCTGGAAAAAGGACAGAATTCCAGCCTGACACTTTCAGTCAGGATAAGTAAGTTGCTTTCATAAGACCAACAATTCTAATCAGGACCCCGGGCAGCAGCAGAGTGTCAATGGTTGCCTAGGAACAACTATTGTATAGGAGTACAGTGTTAGTACAATGGAGCAAGCACCAGATGTCATTTCTGTGTTTGTTTCCCAGATGGTGAGTGCTACACAAAAGCAGCACATTCAGCCCACCAAGAAACAATTTTTTCATCTCTCAGTCACCCCCTTGACAAAGTAAGATTTAGAACCTCCCAATAAAAGAGCTGTTTTCTTCCCTCATAGAAAGAACCTGTGCATGCTGAAGGGAAAGCAATAATCCCATGCCACTACAACAGTGGTTCTCAAAAGGTATGCTATAATATGCCATGAGCTTCCATTAAGTGTGCCAGAAATTGTATAGAACTTATATTCAACTGAACACTCAAGTCTCTTAGAAATTATTTGAAACTTCCACATGGAGTAATATATGCATATACAATTCTACTGACTCCTATATGATAAATCGCACAATTCCTCAAGGAAAAGAGTAAGAATCTGCTATGAGGGAAAAAAAAAATAAGTCTGAGAGCCATTGTACTATGCTATACTTCTGGTTTTCTTCATATTTCTTAAACTTTTTTCTCTTATTTAACATCTGCTTTTCTGGAGCAAGCCCAACATACCAGTTTAAGCTTGGGATTAGAATGCAAGGAGACTTTAGTAGACTATAAAATGCAATAAAACACTTCACCAATAACAAAAGATTAAAAGGATACAATTTCTTTTTTTTTATTATTAAAGCTTTTTATTTGCAAAACATAACCATAGGTAATTTTTCAACATTGACACTTGCAAAGCTTTCTGTTACAAATTTTTCCCTCCTACCCCTAGATGGCAGGAAGTCTAATACATGTTAATTATGTCAAAATATTTGACAGATCAAATGTGTATATGCATATTTATATAGTTATCTTGCTACACAGAAAAAAAAAAACCTGAGAAGGAAAACATAATGCAAGCAAACATCAATAGAGAGTGTGAAAATGCTATGTTGTGGTCCAGACTCAGATCCCACAGGCCTCTCCCTGGGTGTATATGACTTTCTTCATCAGTGAACAACTGAAACTAATTTGAAGCATCTCATTGTTGAGGAGAACCATGTCCTTCAGAATTGATCATCATATAGTCTTATTGTTGCTATGTACAATGATCTCCTGGTTCTGCTGATTTCACTCAGCATCAGTTCATGCAAGTCTCTCCAGGCCTCTCTGAAATCATCCTGCTGGGCGTTTCTTATAGAACAATAATATTCCATGATATTCATATACCATAATTTATTCAGCCATTCTCCAACTGATGGGCATCCATTCAGTTTCCAGTTTCTAGCCACTACCAAAAGGGCTGTCACAAACATTGCACCCAGAGAGAAGAAAATAGACCCTTTTCTTCCTTTAAGATCTCGTTGGGATATAGGCCCAATAGAAACACTGCTGGGTCAAAGGATATACACAGTTTGATAACTTTTTGAGCGTAGTAAGGATACAATTTCTTTAAAAAAAAAAAAAAAAGAAAGAAAGAAAGAAAATTTCTAAGGTTAAAAAAGATAGTAAAACAAATAAAATTATTTTCTCCACCACCACTTCCAATTTCTTCAAAGCCACCAATTGAGCTAGGTCAGGAAAAAAAATTCCTATTGAGCAATGACTTAAAACCTCTTAACATCAGCTCTCAATAACAGGGACCTTTTATGTTTCAGGCAACAAAGAAGCAAAACCAATAATGATCCTAAGCCTCACTAACACCTTAAAAACAAAACAAAACAAAACAAAAAACCTTGTTAAACTATGTAAAACAGGGTGCTCCAGGCCAAAGTTAAAGACTATGAATAATGTAATCACTTTTCAAGAATAGTTTCAATTCACAGGATACTACTACTGTGTCTATCTTCCTACAGTTTTCCAAACACAGCCCTTTTTTTCTTTTATTATCTTCATCAATTTTCTGGAGTGTGATTCAACATTAATTTACATTCCTACTTGGAGCATTTTTTCACATGGTTGTCAATAGTTTCCATTTTTCTTCTGAAAATCATGTGTTTAGATCAAAGAAAAAGGACATACACAGACACACACAGACACACACAGACACACATTTATAGCAGCTCTTTTTTGTGGTGGAAATTGAAGGAATGCCCATCAATTGGGGAATGGCTGAACAAGTTGTGGTATATGATTGTGATAGAATACCTCAATGTGCTATTAAGAAATGACAAGCAAGATGCATTCAGAAAAACCTGGAAATACTTATATAAATTGATGCAAAGTAAAAAGAGCAGAATCAGAATGTTGTACAAAGTAACAGCAATATTGTATGATAATCAAATGTGAATGACTTAGCGTTAGCACTTCAATGACTCAAGACAATTCTAAAGGACTTCGGGTGAAAAATGCTATTTCCAAAGGACAAA
The DNA here is from genome assembly GCA_023553655.1 of Myrmecobius fasciatus. Taxonomy (NCBI): domain Eukaryota; kingdom Metazoa; phylum Chordata; class Mammalia; order Dasyuromorphia; family Myrmecobiidae; genus Myrmecobius; species Myrmecobius fasciatus. The sequence goes on from JAJPUD010017801.1 coordinate 11,667, forward strand.
CTGATGGAATCTGAATGCAAGTGGAAGCATATTTTTTTTTAACTTTACATTTCTTGTTTTTTTTTTAAACTATTTTCTTTTGCCACATGGCTAATATGGAAATATATTTTGCATGAATGCACTTGTATAATCTAAAGCACACTACTAACCATTGTTAGGAAAGAGAGAAGGCAATGGAAGGAATGAGAAAATTTGGAACTCAACATTTAAAAAAATGAATGTTAATATTGTACTATGTAACCTATATCAAATTTTTTGCTCTATTAGAGATGAGGAAGGGAGGAAAATCTGGAACACAAAATCTTATAAAAAATGAAAGTCAACAATTAGGGAAAAAAAGTGTTCAAATTATCTTTACATGTAATTGGGGGAAAACATTTTTTTTTTAATTAAAACTTTTTATTTGCAAAACATATGTATGGAGCAGAACCAGGAGATCATTATACACAGCAACAACAGTATTACATGATGATCAATTCTGATGGACATGGCTCTCTGCAACAAAGAATTGTCTCAAACCAGTTCCAATTATTCACTGAAGAAAACCATATACACCCAGAGAGAGGGATATGAAATATGGACCACAAGGTAACATTTTCATGATCTCTATTGATGTTTGCTTGCATTGTGTTGCCTTTCTCTGAATTTCTTTTTTTTCTTGTAGATAGGATTTTTCTTGCACAACTTGTCAAGTATTTCAACATTATTAACATGTAGTGGACTTCCTGCCATCTAGGGGAGGGGAGAGGACTGGGGGTAAAAGTTGTAATGGAAAGCTTTGTAAAGATCAATGCTGGGGAACTACCCATACATATGTTATACAAATAAAAATCTTTAAAAAAAAAAAACACATATGTATGGGTAATTCTTCAACATTAACCCTTACAAAGCTTTCTGTTACAAATTTTCCCCCCCTACTCCCCACCCCTCCCCTAGATGGCAGGATATCCACTACATGTTAATTATGTTAAAATACTTGACAAATCAAATATATGTATACATATTTCCACACATCATTTTTGTGCAAGAAAAATCGTATCTACAAGAAAGAAAGATCAGAGAAAGGAAACACAATGCAAGCAAACATCAATAGAGAACATGAAAATGTTATGTTGTGGTCCACATTTCACATCCCTCTCTCTGGGTGTATATGGCTTTCTTTACTGAACAACTGGAACTGGTTTGAAACATTTCATTGTTGAAGAGAGCCATGTCCATCAGAACTGATCATCATATAGTATTGTTGTTGCCGTGTATAATGAGAAAACAAAAATTTTTAAAGATGAATATTAAAGTTGTTTTTTTTTTGTGTAATAAAAAAAGAAAAATTTTAAACTGCAATTGGAAAATGTTTCAACAAAATAAAAATATGATAGAACATAGGGAAGAAAAAGAAAATCATCTGTTCAAATTTGTGGTACACAAATGTAATGAAATAGTATTGCCCTGTAAGACTCAACAAATTTGATGGATTTAGAGGAAAGTGAAAAGACTTGTATGAAGTGATGCTGAGTAAACAAAATAAGATATTCAACTCACTCAACAAATATTAATTAAGATCTTATTATGTGCCAGCACTGTGTGAAACACTCGATATAAATATAGAGATATAGCTATAAAAATGGACATAGAAATAGACAAAACCTCAACAAACTAGTTGAGTCAAATAAAAAAAAATGAAGTTTATAGAAATAAATATAAATTTCAACATTTGCACTCAAAAATACATTTCTTAAGTATAGATTAAGGGAGGTATGGTGTAAAAAGGACAATATCTTAATATCCTCCCCTTCCAGCCCCACATAAGCTAGGCTAGTTTTTCTTCAAAAACCATTGAGGAATGACTCAGTGGAATAAAAGCTCAAACTGCTGATACTATTTTCTTATTGCCTGAGAACAAAGCAGTCAAGAAGATCTGGAAAGGCCCTGAGATGCTTTACCAATAGAATAAAATGGCAGTTTCTCTCAAATGAATTAATTCTAGGGGCTCTCAATGCCATATTGATTGATTGATTGACTTCCCCTATATAGTGAAATACATCTCCTTTTGTTAACTGTTGAATAAGCTACAAGTATCTCATTTTCTTCCAAAATCAAGCCAAGCTATCAGGGGTCAGGTCTAAAATAGAATATCAACCAAAAAATAACTATTATTCTAACAGACTTTTTGAGTATAAGAATGAGGAACTTGACAGTTCCATTCACTGAACCTTATTTAAATCACATATGTAATAATGAATTACTTTTAAAATGGACATTAAATAAAGGAGAAGGACATATAGCGACAAGATGATGGAGTGAGAGGTACAATAGTTGTCTTAGATCCTTCATATTCTCCTCTACAATGACCTAGAAAATGTGTCAAACCAAATTCTGGTCAAGAAAGCAAGGGGAAAAAAATCACAGTGAGTTATTTGTTCAGCCCAGGGCAGCTTAGGAAGACAGACAAAAGTGATCTTTGGACACCAAAGTCAGCCAAAGCACAGCACAGCAGCAACAGCAGTTGGGCAGCAGGCAAAAGCACCAGCTGGGTGTGGCTATGGCCACAGAAGCAGCAACAAAGAACAGTTCTATACCTGCAGACAATAAGGGGACTGAATTGCTGGGAAGAAAAAAATTCTAGGGGACTCTGTACTAGTTCTATGAGTAGTAATGGTAACCATGGCTTTATAATGGGTGTCTTTTAGCAGCTATGTTACCCAGTTTAGAGTCACAATTCCAAGGTAGAGAAAAGTGGTTATGGTCACTAGGGAATAGGAGCCCTATGTGTGTAAGGAGCAAGGAATAAACTCCAGAAACATAGCTATGTGGCTCTGAGCCCAAGAGCAAAGTGGAGACTCTTAATCATTAGTCCTATTACACTAGAATAAACAGGAAAAGGGACCAAAACCAAGGAGGAGCCAGCAGAACAATCAATCTGGATCTGCAGAACCTCCCAGAAGGCTGTGACTGAGTTCAGCAGAAGTCTAAGGAAACTCAATCACAAAAAATCCTACAGATCCAAAATAGGTCAAGAATTTGCAGAGTACAGAACAGGAAGAACTGAAGAGATTTTGATGTCAACTTCCCAGATCACATCACTTTGGAAAGAGAGAAAACTTATAAGCCTTCAAACTGAGTTTGAGAGCAGCAGATGAGATAAAAGACAGAAGCTCAGGACAGATATTTCCCCCTACCCTCACATATACACCCTGAAGTGAACAAAACCAACAATCATAGAAAGCTTAAAAATAGGAAATAGACCAGAAAAATGAGCAAAAAAAGAACTTGACCATAAAAATCTACTATGATAATAAGAAATCTCAAAATAACAGAGAAAGCACAATAACATCTACATCAAAATCTCAAAGAAAAATGCAAATTTGACACAAGACCAACAAGAATTACTAGAAAACCAGAAACCAAGCAGTGTGGGAAATCTCAAAGATTTATCCAGGTCAAGATCTAATCAAACAATTAAAGAAATTCCAAGGGGGCAACTAGGTGGTGCAGTGGATAGAGCACCAGCCCTGAAGTCAGGAAGACCTGAGTTCAAATCTGGTCTCAGACACTTAACATTCCCTAGCTACGTGACCCTGGGCAAGTCACTTAACCCCAATTGCCTCAGCAAAAAGCAAAAAAGAAAAAAAAATTCCAAGCTTGGGCTAATAACTGATCTTTGCTTTTGCTCAAATAGGTCTGGAGAAATGTTGATTCTCCCTCTTGCCTTACAGATGATATAGAAACAGATGCCTCTTTGATCAGGACTTTAGTGACCCTAGTCATGTATACTCTCACTGTAATATAGCCCAGCCTCTCACTGTAATATTCATTTTCTCATTAATTGTTAACCAATCAAAGTTAAATGATACATTGTCAGGGATACCTACTCTTTGAAGGACATATAAATTGTAAGCCCACTGTCACTGAGGGTCTTTGGTCTAAGGGAGAAAGCCAAAAGACCATCCTTTTATTAATAAACATATTGTTCTTTTTAATAAAATAATTAAATTATCCAGAAAAAAATTTACTAGAAGAGTTCAGGAAAGAGATTTTTAGAATATATTATTCTGGAATACAAAGGAACTAAGATTACAACAAAGAATAACCTACCCAGCAAAGTGACAATTTTATAAAGAGAAAATGGTCATCAAATTTTTTTAAAAAAGAGGATTTTTCAAGCATTCCTGGTGAAAAGACCAAAACTACATAGAAAAAGCTGACATTCAAACACAAAATCAAGAGAAATATAAAAAAGTAAATATAAACAAAAAAAATTACAAAATATTTAACAAGATTAAACTATTTACATATTCTTATATGGAAAGATGATACATATAACCTCTCAACACTTTATTATTATTAGAGCTATTAAAAAGATTTTCACGGAGGGCAAAGATGTGATTCTATTATGTTGAGATGATCTTAAAATTAAAATGGAAAGGTGAGAAAGAGGGATACACTAGGAAAAGGAAAAAGGAAGAGTAAGAATGGGGAAATTATCTCACAAATAGAACACTCAAGGAAGAATTTATACAATGGAGGGGAGAACTTGATAGGGGTGGTGATAATAGCAACACTTAAACCTCATGCACATCTGAAATGGTTAAAAGAGGGAACACACACACACACACACACAGAATTGGGTCTAGAAATTCATTTTATCCAATAGGGAAGAGGGACAGGAATTAAGAGAAGGAAGAGAGCAAATAATTAGAAGAAGAGATTAAAGGAGGCAACAGTCAGAAGTAAAATATACTCTTGAAGAGGGAACAGGGTAAAAACTTTAATTTTTCTTCCAGATGGCAATAGCTACTTTGCCCTCCCTAAATTTTTGGTGTTTTTTTTTTAAAGGCTAAAATACTTGTGCCTTTCCAATAATTCAATTCCAAGCATTTTTTTTCAAGTATCTGTGCATGTCACTGTTCAATAAATATTTATTAATGGAAATTAATTTTAATCCCCAAAATATCTCAACACAACATACACTTAATATTATTGAATAAACCAAAAATCAGAACATATGCTTTTCCTTTGAACTTAGACTATAGCAATAATACAATGATTCAAATATGAAAAGTTATTAAAATGGGAAAGTAATAGATCTCCTGTATGTAATATATGTCATTATTATATTTCTTTATTATAATAATAAAAGAAGACCTTCTAGACCTGGCATTAAATTTTTTAATCAAAATGCCCAATGCATGTATAGGAACATTAGATTGATGCAGAATTGTTTAATACACTCTTGTTAATCATAAATTTTAGTGGGTGTGAGTTATTCAGTCTATATAGGTAGTATAGATGAGCTTCATATAAGCCAAAAGTGTGAACAAATAGATCAAAAACTAAAGCAATCTCAGGTTGAATTAACAAAAATAATACCTATAGTACAAGGAATGAGAGTCCTACTTTGTCCTACCTAGTCAAACAATCCCCCCCAATTTTTTTAATCCCCCCAAATTTAAGGTCCAGTTGTAGGCGCAATATTTTTAGAAAAGACACTAAAACTGAAGCTTATATAGGGCTAGATGACTATGATAGTATGGGACTTGAAAACATTACCAACTGTTTCATCTTAAGAAGATGCTATTTCATCTTATCTTTGTATTCCTAATACCAAGCAGTTGGCTTGCACAGAATAGAGAGGGAAAGGGAGGGAGCAGGGAGAGAACAAGAACAGATTTTAGAAAGCAGACATTAGAGGAAAGCTGGTTTTTCATGATGTCCCTGATTTCCAGGTTCCCTCCCTAGAAACTTCAACAAATTTTCCCTTAGATAAGATCAAGGACTCTCTCTCAGGTGACCTGAAAAATCTCACTCCCAGGGAAAGAGCTCATATGTTCTGTGTATTACCTTATATATTATAATATTTATAACTTCTCTGATTTCTGTTTGCTATTTGGATAAACTGATTTGCTCCCTATTCACTACTTCTGATGATTTTTTATATAATTAGCATTTGGTAAGAGGGGCATTAATATGTGTCAATTAGCCCTTCCTCTTTAAGGAACAATAACCAGAAAAGCACTCTGAACCTAAGAAAAAAAATCATTTCTCTAAGCTAGCAATATTTAAGGGTACAGATACATATAATTCTAGTCTAGTACTCCTCTCTCTCAGAGGAGAACAAATAGTCTGCCACATAATTCCTTTTCTTCCTCCCCTTCAAGAAGGAATCAAAGTCTTCCCTAGAGTGGGTTGGGCAAGATTCTCAAGATATCTAACAATGCTCCCTCAGAAGATGAATATAAACAAGCCATGTGGACATAAAAATAACCTAAATGTGCCATATATACATATTTACAAAATATATATAATTTTGGGTGAAGGTATTAATAGGTGTGATTACAAAAGGTCTCACAAAGAAGGTAGGACATGGGCTGAGCTTTGAAAAAAAGAGGGAATTCTAAGATACGGAAGAAAGGAGAAAGTGCATTCCAGGCAAAAGGGTCAACCCATGGAAAGGTACTGAGACAAAAGGTGGAATGTCATCTGCAAAAAACACAAAGAAAGCCAATTAGGCTAGGATGACAGAAAGGGATTAATGTATAAATAAGTCTAGAGTTAGGTTGAGCCAAGTTGTGATGGTAAAATGGACTAAAGAGGAAGGAAGCTTGGGGCAGTAAGGCTTAAAAGTCAAAAAGCTATAGCAAAAGTCCAGACAAGAAGTAATAAAGTCTGCATTAAAGAGGTGGCAGTGTCAAAGGACAGAAGAGGGTTATAGGATTTGTTACAAGATAAAATCAAGGACCTGGCTCTCTTCAACAATGAGATGATTCAAACCAGTTCCAATTGTTCAGTGATGAAAAGAGCCATCTACACCCTCTGGGTGGACTGAGGGAACTGATTGTGGATCACAACATAGCATTCTTACTCCCTCAGTGGTTGTTTACTTGCATTTTGTTTTCTTTCTCAGTTGTTTTTTTCCTTCTTGAGCCAATTTTTCTTGTGCAGCAAGATAACTGTATGACTATGTACACATATATTAGACTTAACATATATTTTAACATATTTAATATATATTAGACTACCTGCCATCTAAGGGAGAGGGTGGGAGGAAGGAAGGCAAAATTTGGAACAGGTTTTGCAAGAGTCAATGGTGAAAAATTATCCATGCATATGTTTTATAAATAAAAAGCTTTAATAAAATTTTAAAAAAGGTAAAATCAATAGACCTTGACCACAAATTTGATATAAAGAATAACAAAAGTCAAAGATGACACTTAGGTTGGGAGTCTAAATAACAGGGTGGTATCCTCAACAGTAGGAAGACAGGCTTGGGGTAAAGATAATTAGCTCAGAGTTCACATTTGAACAATGGTGAATTTAAGATGTTCAATGGGCAACTAGAGATGTAAGACTGGACATCAACAAAGAAGTTTCGGCTGGATAAGTAGATCTGAGAATCAGCATAGAAAAGATAATGAATACACAAGAACTGATGATATCAGCAAAACAGTATAGTGAAGGAAAAGGGGGCCAACACAGAACCATGTGGGACTCCCACAGTGAGCATAATATGGATAAAGATAAAGAAGATTGAGAAGAAACTACTAGAAAAATAGAAAGATAATTAAGAGTAATGATCTGAAAATTTATATTAGAGTGTAAGGAAGAGGGTAAACAACAGTATCAAAGGCTACAGGGGTTAGAAGTAAGAGGTTATTAGATTTGGCAACTAATGCATTAGTAGTAACTTTGGAGAGAGTGGGGTTGAATGATGAATTTCTCAAATTTAACTGGCAAAAGTGAAGAGTGATAAAGGATGATAGCTAGTGGTAAAAGATAGAGTAAGTGAAAGTTTCTGAGCATGGGAGACACATGGGTATGTTCTTAGACAATAGGAAAGTAGAGAGCAGGCAAGAAGACACTGATAAGTGAAAGTGAGGATGACAATAGAATTTAAAACAGAATAAAATAGAATCACTTGTGCATGTAAAAGGATTTGTCTCAGGAAGGAGATAGGCCACCTCTTCTTTTAAGATAGGAAAGAGGGGCAGGTAGGTGGTACAGTGGGTAGAGCACTAGCTCTGAAGTCAGGAGGACTTGAGTTCAAATCCAACCTCAGACACATAACACTTCCTAGCTGTATGACCCTGGGTAAATCACTTAACCCTAATTGCCTTAGGGGGGAAAAAGACAGGAAAGAAAAAGCATATAATAACCACAAGGAAATAAAAAATCTACCCTGGTCAAACTAAAGCTGAAGCATTGTGTTTATTTCTATTTACCACAGTTTAAGGATATTCATATATTGGAGCACATCGAGAAAAGGACTATCAAGATGGTAAAGGACAGAAGAGGAGACTTAAAGGGATCAATAGTATTCTGAAGAGCTATCATGTGGAAGAAGCGTAGTATCTATGTTGCTAGACACCAGTCAGCAAAATTAAGAATAAGTATGGAAGTTACACAGTTTTGTGCTAGAAATTGTCAAAACAACAACAATGTCGTTTCTCAGAAGGTAGGAATTTACACCTTATTTGGGGTCTTTAAAGGAAAATTGGATGGTTTCCTTTGAGGGATTTTGCAGGATCAACTATGGAGGGATTCTATTATAAGCCTCTGATGTCTGATGTACTTCCAATTCTGTAACTCTAATGAGCTCCAAGGAAAACTAAGACCACTGGGTCAAAGCTTCTGGGAGAGAGATTTCAACTTAAAATTAAAAAAAAAAAAAACTGCCACTATTGAACAATTCTAATTGTTAAGTTATAGTTGCCCAATAATGAAATGAGCTACCCTATGACAGAAAAAATTGTCCTTGGGTACAAGAGTGGAACTGTGAACGGATCCAACCTTTCTGGAGAGCAATTTGGAACTATGCTCAAAAAGTTATCAAACCCAGGAGTGTTTTTATTTGGCCTATATCCCAACGAGATCTTAAAGGAAGGAAAGGGGCCCACATGTACAAGAATGTTTTTGGCATTCCTTTTTGTAGTGGCTAGAAACTGGAAACTGAGTGGATGCCCACTAGTTGGAGAACGGCTGAATAAATTATGGTATATGAATGTCATGGAATATTATTGTTCTGTAAGAAACGACCAGCAGGATGATTTCAGAGAGGCCTGGAGAGACTTGCATGAACTGATGCTGAGTGAAATGAACAGAACCAGGAGATCATTATACATGGCAACAACAATACTATATGATGATCAATTCTGATGGACATAGTTCTCTTCAACAATGAAATGATTCAAACCAGTTCCAATTGTTCAGTGATGAAGAAAGTCATATACACCCAGGGAGAGGCCTGTGGGATCTAAGTCTGGACCACAACATAGCATTTTCACACTCTCTATTGATATTTGCTTGCACTTTGTTTTCCTTCTCAGGTTTTTTTTTTCTTGTAGATCCAATTTTTCTTGTACATCAAGATAACTGTGTAAACATGTATACATATATTCGATTCATCATATATTTTAACATAATTAACATGTATTAGACTACCTGCCATCTAGGGGTGGGGGTGGGGGGAAGGAAGAAAAATCTGGAACAGAAAGCTTTGCAAGGGTCAATGTTGAAAAATTACCCATGCATATGTTTTGCAAATAAAAAGTTTTAACTAAAAAGAGAGAGAGAGAGATTAAACGTCCATTTGTTGGGTATATCATTAAAGCCATTCATGCTGTGGTCTACACCAGTGGTTCTTAACTTTTTTTTTAATCATGGCAGTCTAAAGAAGTCTATTAAATGCATAAAATAAAACACACAGGATTACAAATAAAACTAATTCTACTGAAAAAGTTATAAAAATTTTTTTAAGTTCAATAACTCCAGATTAAAAACAACTGTTCTGCTTTGAGATTTTATGATTATATCATTCGTTTTGAATGCAACAGTATGCTCAAGATATCTCATCATTCCACTCCTTTACCTAGTTATTTTTTCTTGCACTTCTTAGTCTATAATATATTTTCTACAATACTGAACAACTATATCATCCAGGTTTTGAATATGTTAAAAAATAAACATTGCTAAATAATACACACAAGAAGTGACTGTCATAATTGTCTCCATAAAATATTACAATGATTAAGAAAAAACTTTAACTAAAAAATGAGCTACTCAGTGGTCACCAAAACCATTTGGTACTGGCTAAGAAATAGAGTAGTGGATCAGGGGAATGAATAGGTTAGGTTCACAGGACAAAATACTCAATGACAATAGTAATCTAGTGTTTGATAAACCCAAAGACCCCAGTTTTTGGGATAAAAACTCACTATGTGACAAAAACTGCTGGGATAATTGGAAACCAGTATGGAAGAAATTAGGCATTGACCCACCTAACACCATATACCAAGATAAGGTCAAAATGGATTCATGATCTAGGCATAAAGAATGATATTATAAACAAATTAGAACAATGTAGGATGGTTTACCTCTCAGACCTGTGGGGAGGGAAGGAATTTGTGACCAAAGAAGAACTAGAGATCATCATTAATCACAAAATAGATAAGTTTGGCTATATCAACTTAAAAAGTTTTTGTACAAACAAAATGAATGCAGACAAGATTAGAAGGGTAGCAGTAAACTGGGAAAATATTTTTACATTCAAAGGTTCTGTCTGATAAAGGCCTCATTTCTAAAACATATAGAGAATTGACTCAAATATATAAGAATTCAAGCCATTCTCTAATTGATAAATGGTCAAAAGATATGAACAGACAATTTTCAGACAAAGAAATTGAAACTATTTCTAGTCACATGAAAAGATGCTCCAAATCACTATTGATCAGAGAAATGCAAATTAAGACAACTCTGAGACAGTACTACACACCTGTCAGATTGGCTAAAATGACAGGAAATGATAATGACGAATGTTGGAGGGGATGTGGGAAAACTGGGACACTAATACATTGTTGGTGGAACTGTGAACGGATCCAACCATTCTGGAGAGCAACTTGGAGCTATGCTCAAAAAGTTGTCAAACTGTGCATACCCTTTGACCCAGCAGTGTTTCTACTGGGCCTATATCCCAAAGAGATTTTAAAGGAGGGTAAGGGACCCACATGTGCAAAAATGTTTGTGGCAGCCCTTTTTGTAGTGGCAAGAAACTGGAAATTGAAAGGATGCCCATCAACTGGAGAATGGCTGAATAAATTATGGTATATGAATATTATGGAATATTATTGTTCTGTAAGAAACGACCAGCAGGATGATTTTAGAGAGGCCTGGAGAGACTTGCATGAACTGATGCTGAGTGAAATCAGCAGAACCAGGAGAACATTATACACAGGAACAAGACTATATGATGATCAATTCTGATGGACATGGTTCTCTTCAACAATGATGTGATTCAAACCAGTTCCTATTGTTCAGCGATGAAGATAGTCATATACATCCAGAGAGAGGCCTGTGGGAACTGAGTGTGGACCACAACACAGCATTTTAACGCTTTCTGTGAATATTTCCAGGCATTTTGTTTTCCTTCTTAGGTTGTTTTTTTCCTTCTCTTTCTAGATCTGATGTTTCTTGTGCAGTAAGATAACTGTATAGATATATTGGATTTGTCATATCATTTATCATATTTAGCATGTATTAGATTACCTGTCATCTAGGGGTGGGGGTGGGGGGAAGGAGGGGAAAAGCTTGGAAAAAAAAAGTTTTTTGCAAGGGTCAATGTAGAAAAATCACTCATATGTTTTGCAAATAAAAAGCTTTTAATAAAAAAAAAAAAAACACTTGGTGATTAGGATATTGAAAAAAAAAAAAAAAGAGCTACTTATTTGGCCAGAACAACTTAAGAAAGCACTAACCATTATTATATTTTTTCTTTTTTCCCCACCACTAAACTTTAATTTTTTAAAATTTTAATAGAATTTTTCAAATGCAGGCAAATATAGTTTTCAACATTCACCTTTGCAAAACATTGTGTTCCAAATTGTTCTCCATTTTTCTCCCATCCTCTCTCGCTGTCAAGCAATCTGACATAAATTAAACATGTACAATTCTTTTAAACATATTTACATATTCATACTACACAAAAAAATCAGATAAAAAGAAAAAAAAACATAAGGGGAAAAAAAAAACAAGCAAGCAAACAACACCACCAAAGAAAAAAAAGTGAAAATACTATGTTTTGATCCACATTCAGTCTTTACTGTACTCTCTCTGGATGTGGATGGCACTTTCCATTACCATCACAAGTCTATTGGAATTGCTTTAAATCAATCACCTCATTGTTGAAAAGAACAAGTCCATCATAGTTGATCATCACATAATCTTGTCACTGTGTACAATGTTCTCATGGTTCTGTTCACTTCACTTATTAGTTCATGTCTTTCCAGACTTTTTTAAAATCAGCCTGCTCATCATTTCTTACAAAATGATAATATTCCATTATCTTCATATACCATAATTTATTCAGCCATTCCCAAACTGATATACATCCACTCAATTTCCAGTTCCTTGCCACTAAAAAAGGGATGCTCCAAACATTTTTACACATGTGGGTCCTTTTCCCTCTTTTATGATCTCTATGGGATACAGACTCAGTAGAAAACTGCTGGATCAAAGGGTATGCACAGTTTGATAGCCACTAACCATTATTTTATACTTCTCTGAAATGAGTTTATTTTGAAAAGCACAAATATTATTGACCAAATCACATATATTCTAATAAGTTATATGGAGATCATTAAGAAAATAACTAAGTATGATTGCCTAACAGAGTTTCAAAAAGCATACTAGGATGTACCTGTTTTCACACTCCTGTAAAATCTTCACTGACTTTCTCATACTAGACACATCTACAACTGTTCTTCATGACATCAGATCTAGGACAAGACAACATAAATGTTCACATTAGTCACCAAAATCATACAAAAATTCAATGTGTTGCCTTATGAGATAAGGGGCTTAAAGGTATTCAAGCAAACATTGAATGAACATTTTTTAAAGACAATGTTAAAGAGATTCATTCATTATTCAGGGAATTAGGCTAGGTGAAATCTAAGTCCCATTCAGCTATAGGATCCTATAATGCTATTTCACTGACTAGTTCTACATTAATCTATCCAATAGGCCAAAACTGGTTTTGTGGGAACATCAATGCTATCTCTCTGGGATTATAAATGTAAAAGACAAGTTCTATATAGCACTGTAGGCAGTGTACTGGTGAAATACAAGTGTCCCAAATGAAGGCATCCCTAGAATTTGGGAACAGAACTTTTTTTAAAAATTACCCTTTGTAATGATTTATTAACTCTGTTGCTGATAAGAATGCTTCCCAAATTTCATCAAAGAAATGTGGCTATCTCTTGAATTTCACCAAAGAAACTGTGCTATGACTTAATTTTTAAAAAGACAATAATGACACCATAAGAGAAGTGATTTACATGGAATCTCACTGTCCTTTCCATCCTAATCAAACTGGACTTCCTAGCCACTCCCCATCAGCTTACTTGACTTTTGCACACTCCAGGCACAGAATGCTTACCTCTCTATTCTGTGGAATCCTTACCTTTCTTCAAAGCACTGGCACTGTTTAAATGTCAGCTCCTATTGGAAAGCTTCTCCTGATCCTTCCAGTTCATAACCCTTTCTGGCTCTTGAAATTACTTTTTGTTTACCTTTCATGTATTTTGGACATAGTTACTTGTGTACATTTTTACCATACATGCAAAATGTTCCTTGAAAAAAAGGCTCATTCTTGTCATTGTGTCCCCAATACCTAACATAGTACCTTGCACATGGTGGTACTATGTTTGCTGAACTGAAATTAGAGTCTAAAATGCAATATAGAATAAATCACAGTGTTATTGTAGATTGATTCAATAATTCTGATCTGCTTGGCAAGTATAAATATCCCCAAAGTTAACACCATCCACTAAAACCTCACAACTCCTTTTTCTCCAAGTCTACTTCTGATGAAACCTTCCAATTTTAATTCCATTTCTATCTTAATGCCAGTTGGCATTAACAAAAACATCCTTCTCTCATCACCACCAAATATTTGTCCTTGACCTTCTCCTTTTATCTCTCCAAACTCCTATTGGCAATTGTATTTCTCCATGTAAATTTCAAAAGTGGCATTTCAGGTTATCTAATGAACATAATCATTCATTCTCCACTTGAGCATTTTCATCTGAATAATAAAAACCAACTTTTTGAACCTACTAGGCTGGTGACCCTATCAAGAGGCAAACAACCCAGCAATCTCTGTTATTCTATCTTAATAGTAATAAGCAGTAAATAATAGGCATTTTAATAATGTATTCTGGCGATTACTATAAGTATCTGCTTTTAGTCTCTTCATTCATTTGAAAGCATACATAAATTACTAAGAAAATGTAATAAAAATGTAGAACACATAGAAACAACTCTGTATCTGATTTTTAAAAAAACTGCTAGGAAAACTGGAAAACAATCTGGAAAAAATTGGGCTTGAGCCACATCCTATGACATATACCATTTTCCCTCACAATAAATTCTAAATGACTATTTGACTTTAATATTTAGGATCATAAAATTAGGTAGATTACATACTTTTCATGACTATTGGCAAAAGATGTATTCTTAAACAAAGGAGAGAGGCAATTACAAAAGATAAAATTAATAATTTTAATTATGTGGGGCAGCTAGGTGGTGCAGTGGATAGAGTACCAGCCCTGAAGTCAGGAGGACCTGAGTTCAAATCTGACCTCAGATGCTTAATATGTCCTTGCTGTATAACCCTGAGAAAGTCATTTAACCCCAATTGCCTCAGCAAAAAAAAAAAAAAAAAATTAAATAAAGATAATAATAATTTTAATTATGTAAAACTGAAAAGCTACTAAACAAACCAAAAAAGGAATGTACCTAGGATAAGAAGGAAAATAAATAGGAGGGAAAATATTTATATAAAATTTCTCAGATAAAAGTTTTCTACCCAAGATGTATAAAATATTTTTAAAAACTAACACATCAAAAACAATTCCCCATGATATAACTAGTCAAAAGATATAAACAGTTCTCAAAAGACCTGAAAGCTATCAACAATCATAAGAAAGAATGCTCCAAATCACTAATTTAAAAAATGCAAATTAAATTAGCCCTTAGGTTTCACCTCACAACCAGAAAACTGGCAAAGATGAAGGATGGGAATAGTCATTGTTAGAGGGATTATGTAAAGACAGGCATACCACTGCATTGTTGGTGGAGCTATGAATCAGTATAACCATTTTGAAAAACAATTTGGAATTATGCAAATAAACTAATTAAAATGTTCATACCTTTTTACCCTGAGATTCTACTACTGGGCATTCCAAGAAAATTATTGATATGAAGAAAATCACTAAATATAATAGCAATTTTTTTTTTTATAACAAAGAACTGGAAACAAAGTAGATACATTTTGGGAATGGTTAAATAAACTGGGGCAAATGAATGGAATAGAATATTACTATGCTAAAAAAAATAAATAAGATGAATGCAGAGAAGCATGAGAAATTTTACATGATCTGATAGACAGCATAGTAAGCACAGCCAAGAAAACAATATAATGATGAAAATAATGTAACTGAAAAAATAAGAGTTTAACAATCCAAAAGTAACTGTTGCAAAATTACAAAGAACAAGATCCAAAGGAGATATATGAAAAAATGCCTTCATTGCACTTTTTTGCAGAGATGAAAGATACTGCATGTAATTTCAGTCTTCAATGTATTATTTGGTTTTACTCAATTTTCTCCACAACCTTCTTTAAAAAAAATAGCATGTATTAATCAACTCCCTAAGAAAAAATCTCCAGGACCAGATGGATTTACATGTAAATTTCACCAAACATTCAAAGAATAATTAATCCCAATACTATATAAACTATTTGAAAAAATAGGGAAAGAAGGTGTACTACCAAATTCCTTCTATGACACAGATATGGTGCTGATAGCTAAACCAGATAGGGAGAAAACTGAGAAAGAAAACTATAGACCCATTTCCTTAATGAATATTGATGCAAAAATTTTAAATAAGATTTTAGCAATGAGATTACACAAAGTTATCCCCAGAATAATACACCATGACCAAGTAAGATTTATACCAGGAATGCAGGGCTGGTTCAATATTAGGAAAACTATTAGCAGAATCAATTATATTAATAACCAAATTAACAAAAACCATATGATTATCTCCATAGATGCAGAAAAAAGCCTTTGATAAAAATCCAACACCCATTCCTATTAAAAACACTGGAGAGTATAGGAATAAATGGGCTTTTCCTTAAAATGATTAGTAGTATCTACTTAAAACCTTCAGCAAGCATCATATGTAATGGAGTCAAACTAGAACCATTTCCAATAAGATCAGGAGTGAAACAAGGCTGCCCACTGTCACCATTATTATTTAATATTGTCTTAGAAACGTTAGCTTTGGCAGTAAGAGAAGAAAAAGAGATTAAAGGAATTAGAGTAGGTAATGAGGAAACCAAATTATCGCTCTTTGCAGATGATATGATGATATACTTAGAGAACCCTAAAGACTCAACTAAAAAACTACTAGAAACAATTCACAATTTTAGCAAAGTTGTAGGACACAAAATAAATCCACATAAATCATCAGCATTTTTATATATTACCAATAAAGCTCAGCAGCAAGAGATACAAAAAGAAATTCCATTCAAAATAACTGTTGATAGTATAAAATATTTGGGAATTTATCTGCCAAGGGAAAGTCAGGAACTATATGAACTAAACTACAAAACACTTTCCACACAAATAAAATCAGACCTACTCAATTGGAAAAACTTAAAATGCTCATAGGTAGGCTGAGCAAATATAATAAAAATGACAATACTACCCAAACTAATTTTCTTATTTAGTGCCATATTAATCAAACTCCCAAGAAATTATCATACAGATCTAGAAAAAACAGTAGCAAAATTCATTTGGAAGAACAAAAGGTCAAGAGTTTCAAGAGAATTAATGAAAAAAAAAAGGCTAATGATGGTGGACTTGTTGTACCAGATCTAAAACTATATTACAAAGCAGCGGTCATCAAAACCATTTGGTACTGGCTAAGAAATAGAGTCATCGATCAGTGTAATAGAATAGAATCACAAGACAAACTTGGCAATAACTATAGCAATTTAGTCTTTGATAAACCCAAAGACCCCAGCTTCTGGGATAAGTACTCACTATTTGACAAAAACTGCTGGGAAAAATGGAAACTAGTGTGGAAGAAATTAGGGCTTGACCCACATCTAACACCATATACCAAGAGAGGATCTAAATGGGTTCATGATCTGGATATAAAGAGTGATACTATAAGTAAATTAGAGGAACGTAACATAGTTTACCTCTCAGACCTATGGAGATGGAATAAATTTATGTCCAAAGAAGAACTGGAACTCTTAATTGAAAACCAGATAAATAAATTTGACTATATTAAGTTAAAAAGTTTTTGTACAAACAAAACCAATGCAGTCAAGATTAGGAGGGAAGCAATAAATTGGGAAATCATCTTTATATTTTAAGGGTTCTGATAAAGGTCTCATCTCTAAAATATATAGAGAATTGTCCCATATTTATAAAAATTCAAGCCATTCTCCAATCGATAAATGGTCAAAGGATATGAATAGACAATTTTTCAGAGGACGAAATTAAAACTATTTGTAGTTATATGAAAAGGTGGTCCAAATCACTATTGATCAGAGAAATGCAAATCAAGACAACCCTGAGGTACCACTACACACCTGTCAGATTGGCTAAAATGACAGGAAAAGTTAATGATGAATGTTGGAGGGGATGTGGGAAGGCTGGGACACTGATGCATTGTTGGTGGAGCTGTGAACGGATACAGCCATTCTGGAGAGCAATTTGGAGCTATGCTCAAAAAGTGCTCAAACTGTGCATACCCTTTGACCCAGCAGCATTTCTGTTGGGCTTGTACCCCAAAGAGGTCATAAAAGAAGGAAAGGGCCCCACATGTGCAAGAATGTTTGTGGCAGGCCTTTTTGTAGTGGCTAGAAACTGGAAATTAAATAGATGCCCATCAACTGGAGAATGGCTGAATAAATTATGGTATATGAATATTATGGAATATTATTGTTCTGTAAGAAATGATCAGCAGGACGATTTCAGAGAGGCCTGGAGGGACTTGCATGAACTGATGCTGAGTGAAACGAGCAGAACCAGGAGATCATCATACACAGCAACAACAGTATTACATGATGATCAATTCTGATGGACATGGCTCTCTGCAACAAAGAATTGTCTCAAACCAGTTCCAATTGTTCACTGAAGAAAACCATATACACCCAGAGAGAGGGAAATGAAATATGGACCACAACGTAACATTTTCATGATCTCTATTGACATTTGCTTGCATTGTGTTGCCTTTCTCTGATTCTTTTTTTTTTTCTTGTGGATAGGATGTTTCTTGCATAACTTCTCAAGCATTTCAACATTATTAACATGTAGTGGACTTCCTGCCATCTAGGGGAGGAGAAGAGACTAGGGGGGAAAAATCTGTAAAGGAAAGCTTTGTAAAGATCATTGTTGGGGAACTACCCATACATATGTTATACAAATAAAAAGCTTTAATAAAAAAAAAAAAATCACCAGGAGGACGATTTCAGAGAGGTCTGGAGAGACTTGCATGAACTGATGCTGAGTGAAATGAGCAGAACCAGGAGATCATTATACATGGCAACAACAATACTACATGACGATCAATTCTGATGAACATGGCTCGCTTCAACAATGAAATGTTTCAAAC
>JAJPUD010017802.1:0-30337 GCA_023553655.1 Myrmecobius fasciatus
CCACCTAGCTGTCCCTGCTCATCATTTCTTACAGAACAATAATATTCCATAACATTCACATACCATAACTTATTCAGTCATTCCCCACCTGATGGACATCCATCCACTCATTTTCCAGTTTCTTGCCACTACAAAAAGGGCTACAAACATTTTTTGCACATGTGGGTCTTTTTCCCTTTTTGATTATTTCTTTAGTATCCAGAGGCCCTGCTGGATCAAAGTTTAATAACCCTTTGGGCATAGTTCCACGTTGTTCCTCCAGAATCCAATGAGATAATATTTATAAAAAAATGCTCAGCCTAGCACTCAGTGTTATATCATCATCTTATTCCCTTATTCTTCTTTGGCCTTATAGGACCCTGTTTCTGACCCCCAATCCCACTTCCATATGGTCAGTGGAAAGAATAATGACTCAAGTCAGAATGATGGAGTTCAAATCTAATGTCCTTTTCTACATCGGCAATCCTACAATTACTTTGATGTCTAGGACCCTGCCATGTTCCTGACCTCATGAACATTTGGCCACGACCCTGCCCCCTGACTCCGTATTGGACCTTGGTCCATGATCCTGTCCTGTGACCCCACGTTTCTGACCCTCTGACTTTGAGAGCCTTTGGCCACAATGCTGTGCCTCTCCCCACGGTCTCAGGAAGAAGTTGGCGGCCAGGCTTCAGGAGGCCGAGGAGGTTGCAGAGGCAGCCCACGCGCGGTGCTCGTCCCTGGAGAAGGCAAAGCTGCGGCTGCAGACCGAGGTGGACGACGTGAGCCTGGAGCTGGAGCGCTCCACCTCGGCAGCGGCCGCCCTGGACAAGAAGCAGCGCCTTCTGGAGCGGGCCCTGGAGGAGCGGAGGCGCCAGGAGGAGGAGACCCAGCGGGAGCTGGAGGCCGCCCAGAGAGAGGCTCGAAGCCTCGGCTCGGAGCTCTTCAGGCTCCGGCACAGCCACGAGGAGGTGCTTGAAGCCCTGGAGACCCTCAAGAGGGAGAATAAGCACCTCCAGGGTATGAAGCTCTGACCTATCCTCAGAGCAGCATCTTGGGGGCAGAGGTCATTCCAAGGGAGCCCCTCCAGGGGTCAGGGGCTTCCAAAGTCACTGGAGTCATTTTGTAGGTTTGGGATCATCCTGACACCCAAAGGTCATTCTGGGATCTAGGAGGAGAATGCTGGGGTTGAACAGGGGTCATCCCACCTGGGGGGCACCCTCTAAGATCAAATCTCACAGTTTCCCATCCTCCCCAGAGGAAATCAGTGACCTCACTGACCAGATCAGCCTCAGTGGGAAGAATTTACAGGAGCTGGAGAAAGTGAAGAAGGCACTGGAAGGAGAAAAGAGTGAGCTCCAGGCTGCGCTGGAGGAAGCCGAGGTCAGAGCCTCTGCACTCGACTTGCATTGCTCTGGCTGATCTCCACATGCTGACCCTCCCAACTAACCCACTCATGCTGACTGCCAGGACACTGACCATCTGGATACTAAGCCAAGACCCTCTCCATCCAGCAAAGACCCATGCCTCTGACTCCCTCTCACTGCCTTCTAGGGGGCCTTGGAGCTGGAGGAGACAAAGACTCTGCGGAGCCAGCTGGAACTGTCTCAGGTGAAGGCTGACATGGACCGCAAGCTGGCAGAGAAGAATGAAGAGAGCGAGAACCTCAGGTGGGAAAGCCAGGGACTGCCCCAGTCAGCCCCTGCAGCCCTCCACCCCACCCCTGCACAGAGTGAGCTCCCTGTGGACTCTAGGCCTGTCACCCTGAGAAAGCAGATCCTGGCTCTGGGCCACTTCTGGGGAGGTGGAAGGCCCCCAGAAGTCCTTTGTGCTCCTAGACCTCTGTACGTGTGGTTGGGTGTGTGTGTGACAGTATATATGTGTGTATGTGAGTCAGAAACAATATATATATGTATCTGTGAGTGTGTGTGTGTAAGAGACAGAGACAGAGAGAGACAAAGACAGAGGCACACAGAGAAAGAACAGAGACAAAGACTAAAAAATGACCTGAGGCTGGTACGACTGTGATAAGAATCTAAAATACTTCACCAGTCAATAACCATTTTTTATGGGGGATCAGGGAGAGATCCCAGGCATGAGGGACCACCAGTGAAAATACCCAGAATCTGGAGTTGGAGTGTCTTGTTCAAAGAGGGAGGCCGGTGTCACTAGATCAGAGTGAAAGGAATAAGGTGTAAAAAAGACTGAAAGGCAGGAGGGATGGAATGAACTTCAGAGAAGAGGCTGATGAGTAGTCTGGAGGGGGCAGAAGAGCAAGCTGCTTGCTGCTGCTGCTGCTCCTCTTCCTCCTCCTCCTCCTCTTCTTCCTATTGTGTTGAGGGGCATGAGAGAAGGGACCATTGGCTCTGGAAGAAAGCGGGCAGGGTACAGTGTCTTCCAGAGGGAGCCAGGTTCCTAAAAAATTTCACTAGCCTAGAGGGGTTTCACAGAGAAAGGGACCATCTGACTGAACATCAGAGAACTTTTCTTCTTTTTTTTTTTTTTTGCTGAGGCAATTGGGGTTAAGTGACTTGCCCAGGGTCACACAGCCAGGAAGTGTTAAGTGTCTGAGACCAGATTTGAACTCGGGTCCTTTCTTGGAAGATTAAACTCTCCTACAATCCTAGCATCTCCAAGATGGAAGGGACCCGCAGTGCAATCTAGTCCAAGACCTAATGGAGCCTAAGTCCTCGCTCTGATATCCCAGAGAAGTGGCCATCTAGCCTTTTCCGGAATACTTCTGGGATGGGGAGCTCTCTTTCCCTTTGGGCGTAACTCCTAATTGGGTGGAAGTAGAGGTCCCCAGCCAAAGGGCTAGGATCTGGCACCTGAGGTAACGGGAGTTAGCAGACAGCAGAGAAGAGCCTGGGGGTAACGAGCCCCCACCAGCCATCTAGGCAGGAGACCCTTGGCATTGATCCTACCCTGCCACCCCTCACCCCAGACGCAATCACCAGCGCACAGTAGAATCCCTGCAGGCTTCGCTGGATGCTGAGGGCCGGGCACGGAACGAGGCACTGAGGCTTAAAAAGAAGATGGAGGGGGACCTGAATGAACTGGAGCTGCAGCTGGGTCATGCTACCCGCCAGGCCAGTGAGGCCCATGCAGCTACTCGCCTGCTGCAAGGCCAGCTCAAGGTGAGACTGGCTGAGGTAGGAGGGGAAGCAGTGGGGAGGCATCCGAAAGCCAACGGCACAACCAGGGAGCTGAGGAGTGGGGGGCAAAGCTAGGGAGCCACAGGGGAATTCAGGGAGGAGTGGGATAGAAAAGGGCCTGTGGGCAGACCTAGGGAGCTGTGAGTTGGACAAATGCAGGCCCAAGTATTTAGGGCGGGGCTGTGGGAGCTGGAGGAGCTCACCCTCCTGTCTTCTCCTCTCCAGGATGCCCAGGTGGCCCAGGATGAGGCGCAGCGTGTGGCTGGGGAGCTGCGGGAACAGGCCCAGGCCTTGGAACGAAGGAATGGGCTGCTGCTGGCAGAGCTGGAGGAGTTCCGGGCAGTTCTGGAGCAGGGCGAGAGGGCCCGGAGACTAGCTGAGCAAGAGCTGCTTGAGGCCACTGAGAGGATCAACTTGCTGCACTCCCAGGTAAGTACCCAAGCCTCGCACAGAGCTGTGCACGTAGGTGCTCAATAAAGATCTGCACAACTACTCACTATAATTTCTACATTTACTAATGTATTATAATTTATGTGAATATATTTATACATGTTTAAAAGAAATATACTGAATTATCCCAAGGCCCAGGGCCTGCTGGAGAATAGGGCACACCAGGCTTTGGCTCCAAAACGGGACATGCCAAACACTGAGCACAAGGCCCGGAGACCCCAGAGAGCTTCTTCAGAGGCCCATGAGTCCTTTCTGCTGAGGGTTTGCCTGGGGCAGCTGGCTGTCCTTAGCAAGGGTTCTTAACCTGTCAACTTGGGTTTTGCTTTTTAAAATATTTGTACTTTAATGTAATCCTATGTATTTTATTTTATGCATTTATACAATAATTGAGATTCATGGATTTCACCAGTCTGTCAAGATTAATGACCCTTGCCTAGGCAATCTAGATCTGATTTTTTTCTTCCTTGTCTCTGTATCTCTATCCTCCCCCATGTACTCCCAGAACACAGGCCTTGTCAGCCAGAAGAAGAAATTAGAGGCTGATGTGTCACAACTGAGTAGCGAGGTAGAAGAGGCCGTGCAGGAAAGCCGTGAAGCCGAGGAGAAGGCGAAGAAAGCCATCACTGATGTGAGGGTCCAGAGGCTGGGCTGGGCTGGGCCCTACAACAGGAAGGCTTTGGGGCAAAAGGAAGGACTTTCCAGCAGGATGATCGTAGGATCATAGACTTTGAGCTGGGAGGGATCCCCCCCATTTTACTCATGAGCTCTGGAGAGGTTGATGTGATACCCGAGGTCATACTGACCCTAAGCAATGGAGCCAGGATCTGAATCCCAGTCTTCTGACTTCAAACCAGAATCAATCTCCTCTAGAGTCAAAAGGCAGTTTAGAGATCTAGATCAAACTCCTCCCCCCTTTTAGCAAAGGAAGAAACTGAAGCTTTGAGAAGTTATCGGTCAAGGCAAGGCCACAGTGCCAGAACTAGAATTGGAACCCAGACTTTCTGAGGAAATCCAATTATCTTGATACCATGTTACATCTATTCAAGAGGAAGTGGGGAGGTCTCAGCAAGGGGGAAGGATGGAATGACCCTCAGAAGGGGGCAGGGACGGTCAGTCAATAAACATTTATTAAGTGCCTACTGCGTACCAGGCACTGTGCTGATCTCTGCAGATACAAAGGCAAAAGGCAGTCCCTGCTCTTGGAGAGCTCACATTCTAATGGAGGAGACAACATGCAAACCACCTATGTACAAACAAGTTATGTACAGTTTAAATCGGAGATAACAGAGGGAGAGGATTAGTATAAGGGGGAAATGGAGAAAAGCTTCCCGAGGAAGGTGGGATTTTAGCTGGAAAGAGGCTGGGAGGAGGAAATGAAGGAGAACATTCCAGGTATAGGGGACAGCCAGTGACAACGCCCAGCCTGGAGATGGAGTGTTTCGCACCCATGTTGCCGGACTGAAGAGTATGTGCAGGTGAGGAAGAGTAGGCTCCTGAGAGTCTGTGCCTTCTGCCTCGACCCCTGGCAGGCAGCTATGATGGCTGAGGAGCTGAAGAAGGAACAGGATACCAGTGCCCACTTGGAGCGGATGAAAAAGACACTGGAGCAGACAGTGAGGGAGCTACAGGTTCGGCTGGATGAAGCTGAGCAGGTGGCCCTCAGGGGTGGCAAGAAGCAGGTCCAGAAGTTGGAAGCAAAGGTCAGTTCTTCCCCAATGTGTCCCATCCCCCAGAACTTGCTCCTCCCCCCTCACTCAACACCTCTATCTCCCTTCCAACGGTTTCCATCACGATCTGATTCACCCAGTCACCTTTGGAGATTCTCCTGGCCTTGCTCTGAGGCTCCAGTCCACCTCCCCAACATTTTCTAGTATAGGAAATCAAGACTCAGACTTCTTGGGGCAGGAATCTTCTCTCCCTTCCTCCAGGACTTGATCACCGCTAGGCACTGGAGGGCTCATTAAGCTGACATTACACACGCAATCAACTGCTTGGAGAGTGGAGGGGTTTCATCACCAAGCAGTTCCTGCCCTTGCCCCCTCAGGGAGGAGCAAGATGTCTCCTCTCCTTGATGATCCCTTAAGCATCCCATTGATCTGTGAGGAATAATGTGACTATTCCCAAAGAGATCAGGCCCCCAAGATTCTGAGATGCTTCCTGTTCTCCCCTATCCCCTGGCCACTGGCACTTCCAGATACTTCTTGGGCACTTCTGCCCTCTCCCTTGCCCCTTCACATTTGTCCTTGGCCTCAGACCCAATTCCTCACTGCCTGCTGACTGCTAGACCCCTTTCTGTGTATCCAACCCATATCCTCAGCTCCTTATTCTTTTTTCATGCCTTCTCTCTTCAGCATGGTTATTCTCCCCTGGTTCTAGGGAGATCAAACATCTAGAGCTGGAAGGGACTTACTTCAGAGGCTACAGAGAGCAGCCCCCTCATTTCATAGAGGAAACTGAGGCCC
The DNA here is from genome assembly GCA_023553655.1 of Myrmecobius fasciatus. NCBI lineage: Eukaryota > Metazoa > Chordata > Mammalia > Dasyuromorphia > Myrmecobiidae > Myrmecobius > Myrmecobius fasciatus. Next base: position 6,047 of record JAJPUD010017802.1, read on the forward strand.
TGGAAGTAGGGATTGGCCCAAGGTCACACAGCTTTTATCTCCATCAGCTCTACTGTCACTATAGCAAGATCCTACCTCAAGGCTCCAGGCTCACCTAACTCCTGTTCTGCAGGTACGGGAACTGGAGCTGGAGTTGGATGGAGAACAGAAGAAGAACGTGGAGGCCCAGAAAGGCATTCGAAAACACGAGCGCCGAGTGAAGGAGCTCACCTATCAGGTCAGCGGGACCGAGGCTGGGGATTTCAGAGCTGGATGTCTCTCGAGCTACAAGCTTAGGCCACATTTCTGAATGATCCCTACTCTCCCTCCTCCCCAGGCTGAAGAAGACAGAAAAAACCTGGCCCGGATGCAGGACCTTATTGAGAAGCTACAGAGCAAAGTCAAGAGCTATAAGCGCCAGTTTGAGGAGGCGGTGAGTATGTGTGCAAAAGCACATGTGGCTATGTGCCGGGCATTACTTTTCCCATCTTATAGAAGTAAAAACTGAGGCCGAGAGAAATGTGCCTTGGCCCAAACACCAACATAACAACTCTTTGTGCGTAATCCTACACGGTAGGCACTTAATATGATGCTTGTTAATGGACTGATTCTCTATGTGATTACTCCTTCCCAGGAGCAACAGGCCAACTCCAACCTGGTGAAGTATCGGAAGGCTCAGCATGAGCTTGACGATGCAGAGGAACGGGCAGACATTGCAGAAACCCAGGTTAACAAGCTTCGGGCTCGCACTCGGGATGCCCTGACCCCAAAGGTGAGGGGCTGGGGAGAGAAGGGCAATAACTTGTTCCCCAAAGTGAAAGGGGGAGAAAACAGAAACAAGTTCCACAAGGGAGGAGGAATTCCTTCTTTTCAGGGCTGTCTGTGACTATGGGAGGGAGGGAGGGAGGAAGCAGGCATGGAGGAGTGAAGTGACATGTCTCTGCCATTCCTTAGCATAAAGAGTGAAGACATGGAGGCCCACAAGCCCTAAGATCTGAGGAGGAGTGGTTGCTGCAACAGCACCATCGACCCCTAACTTACTGCTTCCTTATCCTATTCCGAGCACCTTCAATTCCATAACTTACCATAGCTTTCCCTCCAATCCCTTCGAATTTCCCAAATAAATGCAACTTTCTCAAACCCAGAATGCTTCTTGTTCCTTTTGCTTGAGGGGAAAGGGAGGCTAAGAGTAATGAAGAACCTGAGGGTTGGACTCAGGCCCCTGGGCAAAATCTGCACAAAGGGAGGAAAACTGGACCTACAGCACATCCCTAGTCTATCCAGTCTCCCAGAGCCTAGCAATGCTTACCCAAACAAAGGTCAGTTCCACACCCCTCACTTAAAATACTTTAATACTCTCCATCTAATAATCAGTTTATTTGCTGTTAATAAATTGGCAATACTGTGGTGCGGTCCTCATCCTGGGGAAGGGGGAAGAGCTTTTCCAGGGAGAGCTGATCTGTGTGGGGCGACTGGGGGCAAAGTCCCTCAGAGGAAGGACTGAGTCATTCAAGGGATACAACTCCATGACATTTGAATTTAAAGAAGACAACCTTTTTCCTTTCCCAGATCTATTGGCAGAACTCCAGGGAGCATGGGGCTGTTGGACCAAGGCATTGGGACCCAGCCCTCCCTGGGGAAGATACCCAGCTCTGCTGGGGGCAGCCCCCTTGAGTCCAGTACATGAAGAAAAACGACTTAAGACTATCTGAGGATTTAAGGGGAAAACATGGGGGAGGTCAGAGGGATGACACATCTTTTCATGAGTGACCTGTGGGTTAAAAGGTGGCAAAACAAAAAAGGAAGATCAGACAGCAGGGGAGAAAGTTCAAAATAACAGGAAACTGATGGGGTAGGCCAGACCTCATCCCGGGGGCTCAACCTGGGAAGGAAGCCTGAGAACTCAGGCCTACTGTCCAAGGGCTGGATTGGTCCTGGGCTAACCAAGGTGAGCCCAGAGGGGTTAAGGACTCTCTGGACCCCTTTTTCTGTGCTCTTCATCAGCACTGGGCCATATTACCAGAGAACGAGGAACGACATACCTCTAAGCAGTCTGAATTCTAGGGAGGTGGACACTGTGGGGAGCTTCCTACTACTCCTTTCTGGCCTCTCATTCTCTCTGACTCCAGAGAAGGCCCAGTATCCCAATGGTTGGGGTGCCCAGTATGCCCTCTCCCCTCTCTCCAGCCCCACTCCCCTTGCATGGAGGACTAAAATGCCAAAGTGGGAGGAGGTACCGCAGAAAAGCGCTGAGCAAACATCTGAGATGTGAAGATTTTAAGTTCCACTCGGCCACAGGTGGGGGCAGTGAATAACATCTAAGCATGGTCTGACGCTCCTGCCCAGTATTTTAAGGAAAAGGATTCTCCCTGGGGGAGAATAACGATGAGAGGCCTGGAGGGAACACTAGATAAAAAGATGGGAGACCCTCAAATTCAGTACCAGGTCTCAGGAGCAAGGGAAGAGAAGAAATAATGAGTCCGCCTATGGTCCTTGCTCAGGGAACATCTGAGTTCATGTATCAGTGACCCGGGCCAGGAGCCAGCAGCACAGGCCTAGCCTCAGAAATGGCAACCAAACAGAGGGCCGGGTGATACTGGTCAGGAAAAGCTTCAGTTGTGAGGGATTAGGGACGGAGAGGCAGGAAAGAAAGAGCTCTCGGTAAGCCCTGCCTCCCCCAGGGAGAGAAAATAGCACTGTCTCTTCTGGGAAAGGGTATTTTCTCCTTCAAACCAGAAGTCCCTGAAATGTCCCATCCCAGGAGCAAAGGGAGCAGGGGATGAAAGGGGGAGTAGCAATAGGGGCAGGAGTGAAGAAGGGGGCCCACACGGTCCATGGATCCAAATGGAGAAGTGCACACACACCACACTGTAATCCCTGAATCACCACTGTCTGCAAGATGTCCTCAGAGGCCTGGCCCTGGCAGGTCACTCCTCTGTGAAGTTTCTGTCTATGTCCATATAGGGCTCTTCAATATAGCTGACCAGGGCACAGGGTGACGTCCGGTCAGGACTTAGCAGGATGGACACAGTCTCTTTCCAGTAGGTAAAACTAATACAGGAGCTCTGTGAAGAAGAAAAAAGGTGAAAGAGTTGTGGAAGAGGTCCAAAGTATCACAACCACATATTCCATTTCACTTTCCCCAACCTAAGGCTAGAAAAGGATCTCATAGCTTCGCACCTCTCTCCCATCCCCCACCCCCACCCCCCGGCCAGTTTTATCCTCCAACTAGGACTGAGGTCTTGCTGAGGGAGGGGAGATCGACAAATCCATGTCTAAGCCATTTGGTATACAAAAATTGGATATTTTAGTCCACACTGCCCTCAGGAAGAGGTAAATAGCTTCCTGGCTCTAGGACTTTGGGAGAAGCAGCTTTGGTTTCCATGAGAAGAAGGGGCCTAGAGTATAGACCTGGTTCAGGTTTCCCCTCTTGTTTTATACTATTTATTCCCAGGTTATGTGACCAGAAGTGACCCTTTTCAAAGGACTAGGCAGGAACGCTCAAGGCTGGACCTTTTCTCATCTCCTCCCTCTGTCATCTCCCCAGGCAGCACTAGGCCCAAAGGACAAGCTCCATTCACAGCCTCCATCCCCCAATCCCCAGAAGTGGGATTATCTGCCCACCCCACTGGGCTCCCATACACTCCTACATTCTCTAAGCAGGTGCTGTCTTTGTCCTTATGGAGGTAGTGCTGCTGCCAGAAGCGCAGGAGACTGTGAAAGTTGTTGAGGATGAAGCCAGGGTATTTCTCATCATATTCCATCTTCTGGAGGGCATTCAAGTACCCAGGCAGTTTGTCTTTCCTCCGAGCAAGCATCAGGATCACCAGACTGGTATTTAGACAGCTGACGTTCTCCTGAAATGCCCCAGTCCCACCCCATCCCAAAGCAGTGAGTTCAGAGGCAGGACAGTGGGTCTGGATAAAGGGACCAAGGATCATGTTAAGGAGAAAAATGAACTTAATTTTGTGAGGCTAGACATAATAATAATGGGCAGGAAAGAACCCTTTAGGTCTGACCTGAGGAATGGAGGTATAAAGAGATGCCCATGCCAGAGGCCTAATTAGGGTCTCCCCACAAAATTGGGCTTAGGTATGGTAGCCTATGGTCTTAGGCTAAAGCTCTTCAGCCTCATGAAGAGAAGACTCAGGAACACAACCATTTGAAACAATTAGGAGTAAGGAGTAGAACTTGTAAAAAAAATTTTTAGTTGAAGATGAAGGAAAAAAGTTCCTAACAGTCACAACTGTCTAAAGTGGGTTCTTAACCACTGAAGAGCAAGTAATGTTTGAATGCTATAAAGTGATCTTTGCTTAACTAACAGCTGGACTAGAGGACCCTTGGGTCTGTGATCCTAAAGCATAACAGATGATCACAAAATAATAATGCTTCCTGCCTTAACTGGCCAGCAGTAATCATAGCCAATCTAGCTCCTAACAGAAAGACCCTGGATTAGAAATAAAAGGACCTGGATTCCAGTACTTGGCAGTCCAGTTCTGCCACTTGATAGCTGCTAGCTCAAGGAACACACTGAGGACTTCAGTAATGACATCCCTAAATTGGGGAGGCTAAGCTCAGATCATCTATTACCAAATGTATTTTTACTAAAGCACTTTAGATCAAATACAGGAGGGAAGTTGGGTCTGTAAATGCTTCCTAAATCTCAAAACTTTTGTAAGTAAATGAGACCGATTGTTGCCAAGATCTCTGAATTCACTCTGAAATTCAAAAGGTAGCTCTCAGGACCAGTCCTGGATGTCCAGGGAGGGCTATCTCTCTAATTTCACTGATTTTCCCTAATAACCCTCTGAAGTTAGGAAGCTTGCCACATCTTATCTAAGTCACTCACACTGCAGCTCTGGCCCAATTTCTTTGTATGTTTGTTGTTTTTATTTTGCTCATCAGAGATGAAGAATATTTGGGCACTCATCCTTTGTACATATTCTTCATAAACTGAAAAGACCACTAAGACTTCCACTTTCCCAACTTTTCCTAAACTCTATTTTCCAAACTTTTGTTTCATCTCACCTCACAGACCTTGCTTCTTTTTTGAGCTCTCTCTATATAAGGCAGTACTCTGGTAAGAAGTTCACCACCATAAAAACAGACTGATGTATCTGTGATATACTATCCTCTTCCAGGATCAGAATGAGAAAAACAGCCAACCAAGTGAATCAAGCAAATGACAGTGCTGTCCCACATTGTTGGTACATCCTATGTGGTACTACACCTGTCACAATATAACTTGTTGAGGGCTTTGATGGTATTTTTTTCCTTATAAAAGTTAAGAGTCCTTCCTTTTTCATTAACCCTAGCAGTATGGACCTATGTAAGCAAATTTATAAGGTTTCTCCTCTTGGCCCAATGACTGAGGATGGCCTCATTATATCAAAGAAATACGATCTTTAGTAGAGAGAATATGCAATTGTTGGAAAAAAAAGAGCAGGATTCCTTTCCCAAGGAGCCCAGAAAGCGCACTCTGTGTGTGTGTGTGTCTGTGTCTGTGTGTGTATACATACATACATACACACAGACACATACACACACACATATGCACAGAGAACAAAGGAAATACAACCAAACATACAGGAATCTGAGTTTCAGAGACTGTATTCAGGTTACTTGGGTTAACTATATACTCTTGAGTGTCACATTTTAGTCTCTTACCTGCGTTAAAGTCTGTACGTGAATAATGTTAATGAGACGGAAAAGGAAAGTAGTTCTGTTGGACATCTGGTACATGTAGGATAGCAGGCGGCACTCTGACAAAACGTGTACAACTGTGGGACAGACAAAAACACAGTTTGGCCTGCAATTGAAATTAATAATAAACCGAAGAGAGCAGATCTTCCAGTGGGCCCTGGCTCAGAGCAAACAAAACAACTCATTAAGTTGCCATCTCTGTTCCCTGACAGTCCAATTTGTCTCCTTACACAATGATCACAAGACACATTTGCACACAGAAGGTATTTAAAACTTGGTTGGTACCTATGAACTACAACTTCTTTGTTCTTACCTCTAAGACATTCCTCCAGTTTGGAGTATCCTTCCCCTTCTATCAATCCACATCTCTCTTTCTGTAAAATAGTGTTTGAAGTTCATCTCTCTCTAGAGAGCTTACCCTACCTGATTCTAGGCCATGACTACTCTAAGGTCTTTGTCTTTCAAGTATTCCCAGAAGCGGGCAACAATATTGCAAACAGGAACTGAAGGGAATAGTTAGGGTACTGTTTATTCTACTTCAGTACTGGTGACAATGCTAATACACAGTGCAAGTCAAGAGTCCTCTGGGGCTCCTGGGTGAACTGCTATAGCTAAGTACTAACTCATTTATGTGACTGGGCAAGTTCACTCCAACCTTAATAACTTATGTACCTACTGTACAAGGATGACTTTTCTGGACTTGAGTTTCTTCTGTGAACAGATTGGGGTGAGTTCATTGTCTTAAGAGGACTAGAACTAGGGGTGTGGAATGCTGCATATACTGTCACACATGATCGCTGTGTTGGATAGTTTGGGTTTGCTGAAATGCCTTTTTTCCTTTATTTTCTTGCAACAGAGTGCTCACTGAATAGGGAAAGGAAATGAAGGTGATATAAAAACAAAAGATATTTATAAAAGTATTTAAACAACAAAGATAAAACAAAAGAGAAGGGTGAATTAGAATGTTTCCTGAGGTCTCTTTTCACACTGACACTCAGTCTAAGCAGCAAATCTCCAAAGAAGAAGCTAGGCAGCCTCTGGCGCTTCCATAGGAATCTTGGCCCATTTTTTTATTTCTTGGAAAACAAGAAAAGTTGTGAGGCATTTCCCCATGAGGATGATATAGAAAATGGGAGAATTTAATACATTAATAACAGAGAAAATTCAACAAGCCCAGACTAAAAATACCTAAAGGAAATTACAAATGATGATAATATAAAAGAATGAATGTTTTGAGTATATCTAGAAACACAGAATATTTGAGCTGGAATGGACCTCGGGTTATCATTTGGCCAAACTGTCACATTTTATAGAGGTACCTAAGACTCAGAAAGGATGACTTGTCCTAAGTCACAAACTAAGTTAGGGATGGAACCAGGTCTAGAACCCAGGTTTCTGGCCTCCCAGGACAAGATTTTTTCCAAGACTAGCACCCAGTGATGGACCTCAAATGCTATTTTCTTCCCCATTAAAATTTATGACTCACTGGTTGTCTGGCTGTGTCTTACTCCTTGTGCTATCCAGAGTCATGTGAATATTATGCTTGTTTTTGTTAGTCACACCCACAGAGCATAATCACTACCAGAAGCATTTTCTTCTGAAAAGGAGGACAACTCTATGTAATTATAAATTCCTTAAAAGTAAGAATTACATTTTATATCTTATATTCTGCAAAACTGCTTAGAGTGCCCTATATTGTGATTGGTCAATAAATTCTAAGCAGTTCAGGAGGAAAGTCTGCTAGCTGAGCATAAAGAGATCATCAAATCTAGCTATCCTAAATTTTTAGTTACTTCTCTATTTTGTAGGTAGTAGTGACAATACAGATAAGATCAGATACTGGCTACTGCATCAAAGAGTTAAAAAAAAAAAAAAAAAAAAAAACCCAGAAAATTCAAAGCTTAAGGTTCTGTCTACTTTTGTACTGTAAAATCTAAACAAATGTCAGGTGAAGACCTGGTATATTTATGAGATGCTGTTCCAGAAAAATGAGTCTGAATCCAACCCCTGAAATATAAAATTGAAGGAATACAACATTTTCATTTACTCATTGACTAAAATTACCTTAATTAAAACAGAAACTTCTGACAAATGGTGAGCCACAAAGGTGTGACCTATTTACGAAATAAAGATTTCAACCAAGTACTTCATAGAATCCTAGAGGTGAAGGAGGCCTTGGAGGTCATTCAGTTCAAGCTACAGCCCAGTAGATAAATTTCTAAAATCACTGACAAGTAGTCATTGGGCATCTGTATACTTCTGGTGACAAGGAATTTTCTACCTCACAAAGTAGTCTGTACTATTGCTGAACAGTTTTCATTATTAGAAACATCTCCCAATGCTCAGTCTTGACATAGTAGTGTCATTTAATGAGCTATTACTGTCCCTGTATTATTTTACTGTCCCAGCTATACTTAGTGGATGATCTTGGACAAATCCCTTCCTTTCTCTGAGCCTTAGTTTTCTCATTGATCAAATAAGGAAGTTGGACTGGTTGATGCATAAATATCCTCCGAGTTCTAATATTTTCCAATTTTGTTACAGGACATTAGTTGATACTGGGCTACTCAAATTAAAACATCAATGGTAGTTTGCATCACACCAAGGGATGAGGGAAGAAAATGCCACAATTATAATGGTATCAGGAGAACTAACACTATATTCTCTATCACAGGCCAATCACTAAAAAGCTTAGGAAATTAGAAGGACTAAAATAGGCAATTTTTAAAAATATGACTACCCCCTTGTATTGTCAGTAATGCAAAAAAGCTTTGAATTGTGTAAAAGGCAAAAATAGAATGTTAAAAACTAGAAAGAAAATTCAACCACTCCCCATTGATTGCCATCAATAAAGAGAAAGACTAAAAACAACTTCAACCTTCACTGATTTCTAATTAATGCATTTTACTCCCCCAAGGCCCACTCTTTCTCTTTACCTTTCATGTCTGATTGGTTTTCAAATCGATCAAGAGATAGTGTGATGCAGCGCACCAGCATATTGGAGTCCACCAATGAACTATTGATCTGGCTCAGGAAAACCTGGAACTAAAGCAGAGATCTCACTGAAACACACAGTGTGGGCAGGGGAAAGCATTCTGCATAATTGTACTTGAGAGCCCTTAGTATATGGTTTCTTTTCATTCTTTTAATTACCTGTAGCTACCTCTGAATAATCAATAGGAAATTTCTTGTGGAAATCCCTATCTGGTCAATTCCAATTTAGGGACAAACTGAAAAGGGGACGGACCTGTTGGATTCATAGGTTGACCTAAACTTTAGAAATCCTAACCTCTAAACAACTTGCATGCTAAAGTTCTGCTAACTGTATCTCAAAGATTATTAACAGAAGGGACCTTTGGAACTGTACCACCTTTTTAAAGGCATGTGACTCTTAAAAGCCTTTGTATTAAATGACTTTGTTTGCAATATATCCCGCAATACTTAATAAGATATTCCTGAGAAATAAAATCTGACACTTTATTTGCCCCACAATGTTCCAATTAGGTTAGTCCAGATGCAGTTTCCAACACATGTTATCTCTGCTAACACTTTTTCTTCCATGTGGGACACTACTCCTTCCTCTCCTTGAATTCTACCTATTCTTCAAAGTCTACTTCAGATGTTACCTCCACCATGAGGCTTTCCCTAGTAACCCCAGTCCCCATCCATCTTTCCCATTTCTTTCAACACCTAATAGCATTTATTATCTAAACCTCACAAACTAATGCAATTCTACCCTTTTGTTTGTTTTATTTCACATGCTTTGCTCCCCAACAAGATCATAACTCTTCAGGGGCAGGGGCCGTCTTCTACATCTTTTGTGGCCCTTCACAGCTCTTATTTAGGGCTGAGCATATAGTAGGTATTAATTTACTAATTTCTCAGTATTCTCTAGTTTGGGACCTGAAGGTCATCTGCCCTGCAGATCACAAACAGAGCTGAACACATGCCAAGAATTCTCAGACTTCGAAAAGCGCGTTTATACTAATACAATTTTCTGAAGACAGATATGGCAACCACAAAAATTTCTTATATTTTACCTTCTCATCTGTGTTGATATATTTATTGAATCTCTTAAAAGCGTCAATGTTGAATTTCATCAGTTCGCCCAGGAGATCAAAGTAACTCTGAAGCACATCCCTGGATTTACACTCACTGTCCACGATGCAATATAGAATATGCTATTTTGGAAACAAAACAAACCAAACAAAATTCCTGAGCAGCCCAGAAAGCTGTTCACCTGGAGCAGACAGACTGACCAAGCACTTGGAAATCCATATTGCTACAAATGGTGAGGTACAAAGGTGTGACCTATTTATGAAATAAAGATTTCAACCAAGTACTTCATAGAATCCTAAAGGTGAAGGAGGCCTTGGAGGTCATCCAGTTCAAGCTACAGCCCAGTAGATAAATTTCTAAAATCACTGACAAGTAGTCATTGGGCATCTGTATACTTCTGGTGACAAGGAATTTTCTACCTCACAAAGTAGTCTGTACTATTGCTGAACAGTTTTCATTATTAGAAAACTTTTCCTTACATGAAGCATAAATCTGAATACTGAGTCAAACTCAGGTTATAGAAACCTTCCCTGGATCCAAATCTTCCAGTATAAATCACTTATTCCAAATGATCAAACACTTTAGGGCTTGACCTGTTTCTAAGCTGGGGCAATATCAGCAATTGAGGTGACAAGGCTATCCCTTTGGTTACTGTCAGAGTGCAGGTGGGGATTACTGCTAAATTGCTCTGAAGTAACAAAGTTGGTCTAGATTCTCTACTGTGAATAGAGGAGCAAAATTGTCTTTAGAAATAAGGTTTTTACATTTTTTTAAGGACTGAGGTTGTTCAAGTTTTACTCTTAAAAATAGCTCTCCAAACATTATAGATCTCATTTGTTAGTATATTTAAACTTATTTGCCCCCTATATAATTAGAAAAGGAAATGGGGCCCATCATTTGGTGAAGGAGGAATAATAGCTAGCCAGAATGTGTCACTGGTATTCAGGAAAGAATAAAAGCAGCAGCTGAATATGCCTTTAGGTGTTGTATTCACATAAAGACATGGGTAAGAATCACACAAGATGAGAAATAATCTGCACCAGAGAAGAGAATACCACATTCAGGAGAATTACTTGTCCACTGAAGTATAAACCTGAACTAAAGATAAACTCATTATAGTGAGACAAGCTGAGAAGCAGCAGACCCAAGTTCTAGTCTAAGCAAATCACTTCTCTTTGAGCCTTAATTTCCTTTTCTGCCAAAAGGACTTGAATTAAATGATTTCTAAGATTTCATGACTATTTGGGAAGTATTATATAGCCTCTTTGGGTTGCTATAGGGGAATCAATCAGCTTTTTATAAAAAATTCAATCAGCTCAGTAAAAACTTTCAAAACACACTCAATACACACACACACACACACACACAATACACACACACATACACAAAACCCCCTTTCCTCCCTCCCAACAATCAAACAGAAAAAAACCCACTCTGCTTTGAGAAAAAAAATTTTTAAATCCATCATCATTTAGATACTTACCTCTAAAAGGCCCCTCTTTAGTAGGAACATCTGATCAGCATAGGAAGTGGCCCCTCGGAGGAAACTTTCAACAGCCCTTGCTTGCCAAAACCTGTGACCCAAACACAATCTGCTGTTCTCCCTCAATGAAGTTGCCAGCCCATAGATGGCAATTCTAAATTTCAGATACCATGGTAATACATTTTTTTTTTGTTGTTCTACAGGTATGTTCCTTAACTATTTCAAACTTAAACGACTGGATGTCTTACAAGGGGAGCTCAGGGCAGTAGGAAGAACATAAATCTGGAGTAAGAAAACCTGGGGTTTGGGAACAAACTCGGCTTCTTACTAAAAGACTGCCCTTAAGTAAGTTTATTTCCCTTCTCTGAACCTCAGTCTTCTTATCTGTTAAATAGAAATAATAATACTTGTACTACTTTCCTAATAATATTTTTTTCCCCTGAGGCAACTGGGGTTAAGTGGCTTGCCCAGGGTCAGACAGCTAGGAAGTGTTAAGTGTCTGAGGTCACATTTGAACTCAGATCCTCCTGAATTCAGGGTTGGTGCTCTATCCACTGCACCACCTAGCTGCCCTCCTAATAAGATTTTAAAGGCTCAAATTAAATAATATATTAATTATAATAATAATATCAATAAGAAGTAGTAATAGTAGTAGTAGTTTCATCCCTGACTGGCTGCTATTGGGCTCCTCATAGACAAGAACTTTATTGGCTACTTCCTTGTTGTTTCTAATATACATAATTTCTAATATGCTCTACTAATACAGCAAGAACTTAATTCATGTCTGTGACTCAATATACAAGGATGAAGAGGGAGAAGGTCCTTATGTGAGGACAACCAAACCTCTAGAGTAACTATGGGAAAACTTCCTAACATCTCTGTTGACAAACAGACTAACATGGCAAGGCTGTGAGGTGCTGGCCACTCCAATAGGGCCACAGACACCAGACCTACCTGAAGGAGGACTCGGTTGGCTCTTTTTTCATGACCTGTAGCAACCGAGTTAATAAGCCTCTTTTTCCATCACAGACTAAACTCCTAAAATCAAAAGACAAAAGTAAAAGTTCACACAGAGCTGAGAGGCTGGAGAGGGAAGAGGCCAAAAAACAACTCAGCCAGCAAAGGAAATCAACACCATCTAAGAGATTTACAGGGTTTTGAGTCTAAGCTCCAAAAGTCTAAGACAGGTTTCCTGTCTTGGCAGTAATTGGTGAAGAGAGTGAGGGGAGTCCTTCCAGATTGGCTGAAAGCCACACAGCACAGCAGGCAGCTTCCTTTCCTGTCCAGGACCTGCATCCCCCCAAGCGACTCTAGAGAACTCTGAATTTAACAGCCAAGCATTTCCTTCACATCTTGGACAAGTTTTCCCTTTCAACTTCTCTTCCTATCAACTCTTGGGCAGCTTTTCCTTTCCCAAACTACTGGGCAGTGTTCAGATGCAGGACATGTGCCTGAAGTTGCTCTAGACTTAGTTATACGAAGGGAGGTCTGGAAGGAGGTGGAAGGCAGCCAAACTGGGCACACACAGGAAGCTAACTTCTCCTTCCTGTCCTTCAGCCTATACTTCTAACCTGTTTGTGCCTATGCCATCATATCAAGTAGAGTATATGCCCTTCTTTCCTCACAAAGTAGTAGCAGGCTAAATAAAGGTGAGACTGCAGGGACTTCTGCTGAGATTCTTCACTAGAAGTGGCTTACCTGTCTGTGTTGACAACAGCATCTACTTCAGGGATATTGGCCTTGAGGGAGATTGCACTGAGTTCATTTAGTTCTTGACTATTTAACAGCAGATACTTATTCCTGAAAAAGATAGGATTTGGGCCAGGTAAGGGAGAAGAATTATGGTTTCCACATTGGACAAAGGCTTTAATTTGGACTCTGTAGTTTGTACAGCTGCCATGTTCTCGGGTAGCCAGTATACTGACCACCCAGAGCATTTATGGAATGTACTAAATTTTGTATTGAAACTGTACTGTCCTTTCATGATTTTGCATATACAAATAACATATTTTCTCCCTAAAGAGCTCAGCATAGGCTCAGAACATAGCGTGTTCTTAGTGGAGCATAGAAACGGATTCAACCCAATGGACATTTCTGTGACTTCAGCTAGGCTGTTGTGAGTGTTTGGGACAAGAGAGCTCTGTGTGTGTGTGAATATTCTTTTCTGAGCTGTAGAATGGTATCAAAGTACTACAGTCAAGTGAAGTTAGCCTAAGGATAAATCTTCCTATTCCTTGTGGGCAGGAACATTTCTCCCTAGGCTGACTTGACCATAGTAGATCACTTCTAGTATCCAGAAAATAGGTGGTGCCATTTGCCAATAAACAAAATAGTCAAAGGATATATAAAGGAGTTTTCAAAAGAAGTAATTCAAAGTAACAAAAATTACATGAAAGAATGATCAAAATCATTAATAAAAAAACAATGGAAATTAAAACTATGAGGCCTTTATGCCAGATTAGCAAAGATTTAAAAATGATAGATATGGAACCAGGGTTCTATGTGGGAACATAGTCACACTAAAACACTGTTGATAAAGTTCTGAACTGGCTCAATTCTTCTGGAAAATAATCTAAAACTATACTATACTAGCTAAGTCAGTAGGCATAAATCTAAAGAAGTTCAAGGAGAATGGGAAAGGTCCTATATATACAAAAATATTTATATTAGTATTTTTTGTAGTGACAAAGACATAGAAAGAAAGTGATTTAGGAAGTAGCTAAAAAAATAAACAAAAAAACTATGGCATACAAATGTAATACTATAAGAATGACAAATATGAAGAATTGTAAGAAACTTGGGAAGATTTGCAGATCAAAGTAAGAAGAACCACAAGAACAATTTATATAATGACCACAATATAGAAAAAAGAAGGCAATACTGAAAGAGTTCAGACACATGCATGACCAACTCTGATTTTGGAGGATTTAGGGCAAAGCATTCTTTAGATGTGCAATGATACATACGTTTTCAGTCATAGTCAATGTGTTAGTTTGTTTTACTTAACTGTACTTATTTGTTACTAGAAAGTTGTTTCATTACTGGAGAATAGGTGAGGAGAAAAGAGGGAAGATTATTAGGAATTGAGGGTTGCAAAGAATACCAACAGAAAATTTTTTTTAAAATAATGGTTATCTTCTTTCCCTCTTAATAATTTGACCTCTACCTCCTCCCACACAAGATTCTGTTCTTTTTTTGTCTTTTTTTCTTGATTACCATAGAATTCACACCAAGTTGTACACTATGGTCTTACAAGATAAGTCATTTAAGAGTGAGGACAAGACTGACAATGTAGGAATTAAAAGGCCTTCCCCTACCCCCTGAAGTGAAGCTATGACTCATGGCATATCTAAAAGTGTTATCCATATTCACTATGCAAGTCAGTCAGTCAGCAAACATTTATAAAACCCTTACTATGTGCTGAGCATCACGCTAAGTTCTAGGGATACAAATAAAGACAAAAGAAACTTCTTGCTCTCGAGGAGTCCACAATCTAATTTTGACATTTAAACTACTTAATGGCTACTACAGTATTCTGTTTTATATATATCTTGTTAATGAGATTGCAATCTCATTTGCAGGGAAGTGCAAATGAGGGAAGAATCCATGGTTTTTTTGTTTATGTCTTCCAACAGACCCAAGTACTAAATACAAGGAAGATTCTTAATGAATTCTGTTGAACTGAATTAAATAGAATATAGAGGAACTCGGCCATGACCACGTCTATTACATTCAAGCATTCAATTCAATTCAGGTCTCAACAGTACTCCTTAGACACACAGTATGGTGTAGTGTGGCTAGAGAGAGTGACAGCCTCTACCTGGACCAGGGTCCAAGTACTCTCTCTGACACACCCTGGCTTAGTGACTCTGGGCAATCAGCTCAGCTTTTCAGTAAAACTTCCCAGGCAGTTTGGCAGGGCCTAGAAATTGCAGAAGAACTGCTCATCTTCATTCACAGAGGAGTTTTCCTTAGCAGGAATTCTCTACATCAATAAAATCACAATATTTAAAAAATATACTTAGAAAGAGAAATGGATGTTTGGTAGAATTATATCAGTACCATGTACTCTGATAACTTGGCTATCCTAAACTAGGATTAATGACTTGGAGGGGGAAAGTGTCTTAAAGAAATAGCCAACATAAAACTCAAAAAGATCATACTTACTCATGGTGATCACTAAAACTCTGGAGAAGTCTCAAAAACTGTATCTTTAAGGTGATGTCCTAAAAAAAAGAAAGCAAAATGTCTTCAAAATATATTACAGAATCTGTTAAAACAAGAATCTATGAAAATATCCATGAAAGCAAATAAGACAGGTATGGGATCTCAGGCAAATCAACTCCATTCTCCAGGGTTATTACATCATTTGCAAAATGAAGGATGACATTCACTTATAATAGAAGTGCAAGTAATAATTTTTCTAAGGTTTCACCACACATCTAGATTGGCAAAAGCCACAGTAAAAGTTAGTGCCCATCTCATAGAAAAGGGCTGAACAAAAAAAAAGAATATATGAATGCAATAGAAAATACTACACATACAAAGTGGCAAGTCGGAAGGCCTTGTGTAAACTGAAGCAGAATAAATGAAGCAAGAGAACGGGTGCAATAATGTAAAGGAAAAAAGTGAGAGAGAGCACAACTGTAATTAATACAGTCATCAGCCTTGATTCTAAGAAGTGATGATGTGGCATGCCTCCCTTCACTTGTCAGGGATGTCTTTAGATTACAGAAACATAAGAAGGAAGACATTGCTAGACACAGCTAATAAGTTGGCTTGTTTTGCTTAATTCTTCTTTTTTTCAAGGGAAGAGGGAATTGGGGGAAGGAGACATTGGGAAATGACGCTTATCATTACTGATAAAACAAATAAATAAAAGAGAGTTTGTGTATTTTGTTCCTGTACTTAAGGTCATGAGTCCTGTCTTACTAAACTGCCCCCTCTACTTATGAACCAAACTCCTAAAAGAGAACAATTAACAGAAGAACTTACCGGACTACAGTCACAATTCTGGTTATGTCCATGTAAAACAAGGGTGGATGTTGAATGTTTCCTCCATATCAATTTGTCAAACAGATTATTAAGCCCAGGGATCAGTTTGAATTCTGCTATCATTTTATGAACCTAGATGGGGGATAAGGGGACATTAACACCAAAATATTGCAACTCAGCCACTGACATATGACATGGAAATTAAAGGAAAAGTTTTCAGAAATAAAAGTCATAGGTTTAGGGGATACTGTCACAAAATAGGGGCCTAAACCACAAAGTTGTGGGCCACCAAACAAGGTATTAAAAGTCCTCACAGGGAGACTTGCATGAACTGATGCTGAGTGAAATGAGCAGAACCAGAAGATCATTATACACGGCAACAACAATACTATATGATGATCAATTCTGATGGACATGGCTCTCTTCAACAATGAAATATTTTAAACCACTTCCAATTGTTCAGTGAAGAAAGCCATATACACACAGAGAGAGGGATGCAAAATGTGGACCATAACATAACATTTTCATGCTTTCGACTGATGTTTGCTTGCATTGTGTTTCCTTTCTCTGATTTTTCTTTCTTGTAGATACGATTTTTCTTGCACAAAAATGATAAGTGTGGAAATATGTATACATATATTCAATTTGTCAAGCATTTTACCATAATTAACATGTAGTGGATATCCTGCCATCTAGGGGAGGGGTGGGGAGTAGGGGGAAAAAATTTGTAACAAAAAGCTTTGTAAGGGTTAATGTTGAAGAATTACCCATACATGTGTTTTGCAAATAAAAAGTTTTAATAAAAATAATAATAATAATAAAAGTCCTCACAGGGCACTGTTCTCAAAAATCTTCTCACCCCATACCCTGAAGAATCCCAACTGCCATGAATGAACCACTCAAAGGTTAAAGAGCTGTTCCTTGGGTGTTTATAGCAGACCATGCCAGCTATGTTAATTCACATGAACAGTTTATTACCTTAATACAAAGCTCTTGGTTAACCTGGAGACTAAGTTATAGAGAAAACAAGGTCCTCTTGACTTCCTTCAGAGCTGTCTCCTATTACACCACAGGTGCTTCAAAACAGAAGCAAAGTCAAAAAGGACTCCTACAGGAGGTTTTTAAGTGGTTCTCTAATTCCTCCTTCTGAGGCCAACATCAGTGTCTACCTCTCAGCAGAGGGTTTGAGAGCTGGGAATTCTAAAACATAAGGCCTGAAAGGAGTCACAACATTTATGAACATAAGATACCTGTCCTCCATCCAGTTAAGGCAAATGATTATACAGCAGGTACACTCTAATTTTATAGTCAGTACTCTCAGACAAGACTGTGAAAACTATAGAATTCCCTGCCTTCAGCATTTGGGATTACTCTTTCACTTTGATTGGTGAGTTTGTGTATTACAAGGGGAAAATGCCCCATCTCTGTGCTAGGGAAGACAACTTCATAATCAGCATTTACAAAGCAAACATCTGATGCGCACTGTATATATACAGAATTAACAAAATAAGGTAAGACAAAAAGGAATATTTGGTTGGTTCTAAAGCAGAAAGCTTATACCTATGTTTGAATACAACATACCTAGAAAAAAACCTGACATTTTCCCCCAAAATATCATTTAGATGGCAGAAGGCTGTTGTGGATATATCATCATACAATGTATGCTTCAAAGGATAGAGGCGAGTGTGGGCTATATGAAATGGTTGGCTATGGCTTGTAGGGCCTAGTTTAGATAAATGTGAGAAGTGAATTACTTTAAGTAAGTAATTTGCATTTCATAGATGCTTAAAAGCTGAGACCCCGTTCTGGAATAGAAAACTAGTAAAAGGCTCCTTCCAGGAGCTTGTATATAAGTTATTTTTATAAGCAAGAACATCTAAACACATGGGACCTTATGGACTGAGATTCCTTAAATACTAGCTGAACTTATAACAGTTGGTCAAACCCTCTGACTGTCTGTGGCCAATTGTAGCCCCTGAAGATTCAGGTATCATAATGGGGTCCTGCTGCTATCTGACTAATTTAGCTAATGAATTTAGCTGTGATCTTGGATAAGTTACTTCCCCTCTATGAACCTCTTAAAAATTAGGAGTGGAGGGAAAACAAGGAGGTGGGAGGAGGGAGAGAATGTACATCTGAATATGAAATAAAATTTACTTTAAAAAACAAAATAAAATAAAAGGGTTGGACTAATTGATTTCTAACATCCCTCCCAGTTCTGACATTCTAGGTGAGTTTTTAGAAGTCATCTCTACATCAACAATGTGGGAAAAGACTTTTCCTGTTGAAAAGGGGGAAATTTCCCTAAGACTAGGTTTGGCTATTATCCTTTCCTCCCACACCTCCCTCTATTTAGGAAGGTCCTCCTTTGGTTATTTTAAGCCCCAGTAGGGGAATATACCATTGGATCTTTGAGTCTCAAGAAATGACTACTTCTGAGTAATTAAATAATTAATTTAATTAAATTAATTAATCAATTAAAAAATAAAACAACCACTAGAGACTATCACGGTTCCCCTTCCTCCAGAAGGAGTTGCTATACACACTTGCCTCTTCTATATAGAGAGCTGTACAAGACACTGGAAATGGACAGAGCATGACTGAAAGTTACTCTGCTCAGTTTTCCCAAGTATTCCATCTTCTGATCTTCCCCATCTCTTAAAGGCACTCAAACACTAATACATCAGGAACTTGTATTTACCTTTGCCCTTACTATAGAGGCAGCAGAGGCACAGCTAGCACAGTAGTGTCAAAAGGGTCCAAGCCTCTGTATCCCCTTGGTTTTTCATTTTGGCAGGGACCCATAGTGTCTGAGTACCAAGACAAATGCAGTACACCAACTGTGAACAAATACTATGATCACTTTGTCAAAAAAGCGCTTGACATTTCTATTGGGCTTATATCCCAAAGAAATCATAAAGGAAGGAAAGGGCCCAACATGTGCAAGAATGTGGTAGCTCTTTTTGTAGTGGCTAAAAACTGGAAATTGAATAGATGCCCATCAATTGGAGAGTGGCTGAATAAATTATGGTATATGAATATTATGGAATATTATTGTTCTGTAAGAAACAACAAGCAGGATGATTTCAGAGAGGCCTGAAGAGACTTACATGAACTGATGCTGAGTGAAAAGAGCAGAACTAGGAGATCATTATACGTGGCAACAACAATATTGCATGATGATCAATTCTGATGGACATGGCTCTCTTCAACAATGAAATGTTTCAAACCACCTCCAATTGTTCACTGAAGAGAGCCATATACACCCAGAGAGAGGGATGTGAAATGTGGACGACAACATAACATCCTCATACTCCTTGATTGATATTTGCTTACATTGTGTTTCCTTTATCTGATATATCTTTTGTGTAGATAAGATTTTTCTTGCACAACAATGATAAGTTTGGAAATATGTATACATATATACGATTTGCCAATATTTTAACATAATTAACATGTAGTGGATATCCTGCCATCTAGGGGAGGGGTGGGGAGTTGGGGGGAAAAATTTGTAACAGAAAGTTATGTAAGGGTTAGTGTTGAAGAATTACCCACACATATGTTATGCAAATAAAATAAAATATAAAAAAAAAAAAATTTTTAAAAAGCACTTGAGTCCTTGCTATAGGAAGGGAATCACCTGATTCCGCTGGCGGCCCATCAGCAGCACACACAGGACATAAAGCACCTCCAGTTTGTACATGATCTCGTGCATGATCTTCATTGACTGGGGCAGCTGGGTCCTTGAGGAAGTGTTTGCCACACCACTTTCATCTGAAGATTCTAAAGGAGTTAACATAGTAAACTCAGAAACTCATTCCAAAAAGGATTTATAAAGACCAAATCCTTTCAACTCACATTTACTCTGTATAGACTTCAGAATAATATATTTCCAAGCTTGGGTCCCTGTGCCAGCAAAGCTAAGACAGACTTATAAAAGCAGTAGAATGTTCACCAAATCCCCAGAAGCAAACTTGGAAATTTAGAATAAACAGAATCTGCCACTCTTTTTTAGATCTTTTATTCCCTAACTTGTTTTTAAGCATAAAAATATTCTGGCAATGTTACTAAACTCTCTTGGAAGGGACATGGCCAGATGTTTAAATCACTTTCCTAAACACTAGGCAGCTCTCACATCTGGACACCTAACAGGCTTCTTGGCAACCAAGCCTTGGGCTGGAATACCAGTTAGCCCAGGGTACCTTGGGAAGCTCGGGAAAAATCCAAGGAGAAGAAAAGGAAAACAAGTATAAGAGGCACAATAATATAAGAGGAGAAAATAACTAGGCCAGAACACCTGGGTTTAAATCCTAGCTCTGAAAAATATAACACTAATTTCTGTTGAAAACACTAGAAAACATAGGAATGAATGAACATTTTCCTTATAATGACAAATAGTACAGGGAGTCCCCAAGTCTTAGCCTTTAAGTTTTAATAACCATGACTTTTGGATAACCTTATGTGTATATATATATATACATACACACACACACACACACACACACACACACACACACACACACATATATAAATGTATGTGTACATAAACACAAAAATATACACGTGCATATATACCTAAACGAATATATATATAATACCCCCCCAAGAGGTACCACATAACAGAGATTAACTCGAATTTCCAATATAATCAGGGTTGAAATAAAGACATCTACTGTCACTACTTCTATATGACATCATACTAAAAATGCATTCTATAGCAACAAGATAAGAAAAAGAAATTGAGGGAATATATATAGATAAAAATTATTACTCTTGTGTAGAAATGATGGTATACTTAAAGAATCTTAAGAAATACAAAATTAATTGAAATAATGAATAATTTCAACAAACTTTCAAGATATAAAATAAATCCACACAAATCATCAGCATTTCTATACAACTACAACAACACTTGGGGCAAGAAGATATAAATTAAAATACTATTTAAAATTAATAATGCAATAAAAACACTCAGTTTTCTTCTGAGGTACTACCTCATACCTTTTCTATTGGCTAAGATGACAGGAAAAGATAATATAAAAGATAAAAGCTGGAGAGGATCTAAGAAAACTGGAACACTAATGCATTGTTAGTGGAATTGTGAAATGATCCAACATTCTGGAGAACAATTTGGAACTATGCCCAAAGGGCTATAAAACTGTATATTTTTTGATCCAGCAGTCTCACTACTGGGTCTGTATCTCAAAGAGATTGGAAAAAAGGGAAAAGGACCCACCCAGATGTGCAAAAATGTTTGTAGTAGCTCTTTTTGTAAAGGCAAGGAACTAGACATTGAGTGGATGCCCATCAGTTGGAGAATGGCTGCATAAATTATGGTAAATGTAAGTAATGGAACATTATTGCTCTATAAGAGATGATAAGCAGACTGATTTCAAAAAAGCCTGGAAAGACCTACATAAACTGATGCTGAGTGAAGCGGGCAGAACCAGGAAAACATTGTGCACAATATCAAGAAGATTATATAATTATCAACTCTGATGGACTTGGCTCTTCTCAAAAATGTGGTGATTCAAGGCATTTCCAATAGACTTGGAATGGAAAATGCCAATTTATATTCTCTCCAGAGAGAGAATATAAATACTGAATGTGGATAGAACAGTATTTTTACCTTTTGTTTTGTTTGCCTGCTTAGGTTTTTCTCACTTTTTCCCCCTTGTGGTCTGGTTTTTCTTATATAAGGCAAATATAGAAATATGTTTAACAGGATCAAACATATTTAATCTATATCAGTTGCTTACTGATAAAGCTTACTGATAAAAAAATTGAGAACAGGAAGTCGTACAAAAATGAGTGATGAAAACTATCTTTACATGTACTTGGAAAAATGAAATACTATTGAAATATTTAGTTGTCTAGTTATATAAATACAACTACAAATCATTGTTTACATAAAAACCTAAGTAAATCGGAAAAATATTGTTTGTGGAAAAGAATCTACTGGGCAGCTAAGTTATGCATAGTGTGGGCTGGAAGTGAAGAAGACTCAGCTTCTTGAATTCAAATATGGCTTCAGACACTTACTTAGCTGCATGACTCTAGACATTTCATTTTATCCTGGCCTAATTCCTCATCTGTAAAATGAACTGGAAAAGGAAATGGAAAACCATTCCAGTATCTTTTGCCAATCAAGCTACCAAAAGATTACCTTATAGAACTAGAGAAAATAATAATGAAATTCATATGGAGGGAAAAAAGTCAATGGAAATAATGAGGAACAAAGGAAGCCTAGCAGTGCCAAATTTTAAACTACACTACCTTACAAAGTACTAATTTTCAAAACACCTTAGCAATGGTTAAAAAATAGAGAAGTTAATCAGTGGAACAGATTAGCTATACAATATAGGAAATCAAAAATATCTAATACATAAGTATTTTGATCAAAACAAAAATCCTAGGTTAATTTTTGTTAAAAGATTCATATGGCCCTGAGAAATAGGTATATTCTTTTGCTATCCCACTGAGGAGATACCATCTTTTAATTCTAGTTTCTCTAGTAATTTGTTCAGTTCATATTTTCTTTTTGTTTATCTTTGTATTAGACTTAGCAAAAACTAAGAAGGAAATTTCTGTCTCCTAACACGACTGTGCTAGTATCAATGTTTTCTTAAAGTTCAGATGTTTCGTTTATGAATTTGAATGCTTAGGCATTAAGAATGTAGAAGTTATTACTGACACTGGTTTTCTCTCTATACTTTCTTTCAGCATACTAGTTTCTCTCTCTCTCTTGAATGCTTGTTTTTGATTTGTCAGATGGCATAGCATAATTCCTCCTTTTTTGAATTCATTTAAAGCACAGTAATTTTCTATCCCCTCAGTTTTATTTTGTATGTCTTTGTTTCTGACAAAATACAGTACTCATTCTTATTAAAAATACTCAAAAGCATAAGTATAATGGATTTTTCATTAAAATGAGAAGAATCATTTACCTAAAACTATCAGTAAGCATTATTTGCAATGGGGATAAGATAGAAGACTTACTAATAAAGTCAGGAGTGAAATAAGGATGCCCATTATCACCAATCTTATTCAATATTGTATTAGAAATATCAGCAATAAGAGAAGGAAAAGAAATTAAAAGAATCAGATGAGGCAATGAGGTAATAAAACATCTCTTTGCAGATGATGTGATGATATACTTGGAAAATCCTAATGATTCAATTAAAAAATTAGTTGAAATAATAATTTTAGCAAAGTAGCAAGATATAAACCCACATAAACCACTGGCATTTCTATATATCACCAATTATATAAAATACCTGGGAGCATATCTGCCAAGAACTTTATGAATATAATTATAAAAAACTTTTTATATAAATAAAGTGAGACTTAAATAATTGGAGAAATATTGATTGTTCATGGGTGGGCAAAGCCAACATGAAAAAAAAAGACAATTCTACTTAAACTTATCTACTTATTCAAAGCCATCACAATTAAACTACCAAAAAATTTGAGCTAGGAAAAAATAATAAAATTCATGTAAAAAAATAAAATGTCAAGAATATAAAAAGAATTAATGAGAAGGGGCAGCTAGGTGGCGCAGTGGATAGAGCACCAGCCCTGAAGTCAGGAGGACCTGGGTTCAAATCTGGTCTCAGACACTTAACATTCCCTAGCTGTGTGACCCTGGGCAAATCACTTAACCCCATTTGCCTCAGCAAAAAGCAAAAAAAAAAAAAAAAAAAAAAAAAAGAATTAATGAGAAAAACATAAAGGAAAAAATTTAGCTATACCAGATCTTAAACCATATCATAAAGCAGTAATTATCTTTTTTTTATTAAAGCTTTTTATTTACAAAACATATACATGGGTAATTTTTCAACATTGACCCTTGCAAATCCTTTTGTTCCAAATTTTCCCCTCCTTTCCCCCACCCTTCCCCAGATGGCAGGTAATACAATATATGTTAAATATGTTAAAATATATGTTAAATCCAATATATGTATACATATTTATACATTATCTTGCTGCATGAGAAAAATCAGATCAAGAAGGAAAAAAAATTGAGAAAGAAAATAAAATGCAAGCAAACAACAACAGAAAGAGTGAAAATT
>JAJPUD010017803.1:2154-30327 GCA_023553655.1 Myrmecobius fasciatus
AATGGTGTGTATATACAAATATATATCCACAAACACAAAAACACAAGACATAGATACATATATATACACACAAACAAACCATAACAAGGTAATGGTGTGTATATACAAATATATATCCACAAACATAAAAACACAAGACATAGATATATACACACACACACACACATAAACCATAACAAGTGATGGTGTATATATACAAATATATATCCACAAACATAGATATATATATATACACACACAAACCATAACAAGTGGTGGTGTGTATGTACAAATATATATCCACAAACACAAAAACACAAGACATACACACACACACACACACACAAAGTAGAGTGATTGGCTGTTAATAGAGCAGATGCAAACTTAAGGGGCAATCCAAGTGGGACGTAGCATCATCATTCTGATTTGCTGTTTTTTTTGGTGGCCGGTGTGGCCGTTCCCCCAGACAGACGGCACCAGGCTCCTGGCCGCAGCTGGCAGGACCCCTGGGAGAGGCCAGTCCAGCGGTGGCGGGCGCCTCGGTCTGGGATCTGCAGACACCTTGTCCCGCGGCTGCCATCATCGGCGTTTTTGCCAGGAACGTCCTGAGCCGAGCTCCACATTCCGCTTGTCTGAAAGTCCTTCCAGGCTTCCGTGAGGCTTGGATTTCGCAGTGTCCCAGGACTTGTTCATTTCTTGGCAGGTGCAGTGAAGAATAACAACACAGTGTCCTGGGCCGGTTCCCCAGCTTCCCCTTCTCCCCGGCAGCCTCTTCCCCTCTTCCATTCGGTGCTTGATTCCATTGTGCTTGGCCCCTCTCCATGTTTGGCAAGCAAATCGTGCTTTAATAATAAGCAATTAGGGAAAACTACTCCCTGGGATTCAGAGGCAAGAATATTCAGAGGCTGTTTGTAAGAAAGTGCCGGGCTTTCTGGAGGTCTCTCCGCTACCATAAATCAGGAGAGAACCTCTGGAATTCTTCAGGAAATTATGCTTCATCCAGGGGAGATGGGATGGGGCTGGCTAATTTCTGGAGCTGTCACACTGCGTAATTCAGTTAGGCAGGAGAAAAAGTTCTTCCTGCTGTTGGCTAGGCTCAGGGACGGTTCAGGGCAGACAGGCAATTGTAAGACAATAGTCTAGGAGTTCCTAACCTGGAATCTGTAAATTTGATTTAATTTTTTTTAAATATTCCACTAGAACTGATTTCCTTTGTCATGCTTTATATTTTATCTTATGCATTTAAAATTGTTTTCTGAGAAGCAGTCCATATACTTCCTCAGACTGCCCTAGGGGTCCTTGCTATAAAAAGAGGAAGAAATCCCGATTTAATCCAACCCCATTTTACAGAGAAGGTAATGCGACTAAGAAAGAGGAAGTGACTTGCCCAAGATCACACAAGGATTGAGTAATTTTAATAATGTTAATGATAATGACATTGATATAGCACAGTAAGGTGGTGCGGTGGATGGAACATCGGGTCTGGAGTCAGGAAGACCTGAGTTCAAACACTTACTAGCTGTGTGATCTTGGGCAAGTCACTTAACCCCATTTGCCTCAGTTTCCTCATCTGTAAAATGAGCTGGAGAAGAAAATGATAAACCATTCCAGTGTTTTGCCAAGAAAACCCCAAATGGGATCACAAAGCATCAGTCAGGACTGAAACAATGTAAAAACAACACCATTTTTGAGAAGAGATCGGTAGGTTTCACCAGATTGCCAAAGAAGTCCATAGTACAAAAAGGGATGTACAAACTTCTACTCTGTGAAGTGTTTTGAGGTCTTTACAGTTAATACTTCAGTGAATTTTTTTTGGTGGGGGATCATGATGTGTCACTGGGGCCAGTGAATCCCTTGAGCTCACAGCTACAGGACAGGAGTGCCTAACAAGTCTAACCAGAACATATGGGACAGTATCCGAAGGCTAGATTTTCCATAGTACTTTAAAAACAAAATGAAACACGTAAGGCTCAAAAGCATGTGCTGATAACAATAACAACAAAAATAATGCTGATAGCTAACATTTTCATAGTGCTTTAATATTAGCTTATTTTAACCTTCTAATAACCCAGGGAGGGGATATTGGCCCCATTTTACAGACAGGGAATCTGAAGGTGACCTAGGTTGATTGACTTGCATAGGGTATCCCAGCTCATAAGTGTCTGAGGCAGGATTTGAACTCAGATTTTATTGGCTCCAAATCCAGCACTCCACTTAGGCTAGGTGGATGGAGGGTCAGCTTTGGAGTAAAAAGGATTTACATTCAAATCCTGCCTCTTAACAGATATTAACTATATGACCCTGAGCAGGTCACTCAACTGCTGAGACTATAAATTATAATTGATCTGTGAATCCACATCAGGGGAAGGTGTTTCCAAACAAGGAGTTCTCCACATAAAGGAAATCATAAGTCTAGGCAATGAATGGATTTATAATGAATGAAATTCAGATGATCTCACTTCTAGTTCTTGTTTTGTTTTCTTGGGAAAACAATTATGCTCTAATACATGGTCAGTTTTTGTGTAGGTGCCATGCACCACTGAGAAAAGGGTGTATTCCTTTCTAAACCCATTCAATTTTCTCCAAAAATCTGTAATACCTAATTTTTCTAATATTCTATTCACCTCTTTACCTTCTTTCTTGTTTATTTTGTGTTAGATTTATTTAGTTTGGATAGAATATTGTTTTGCTATCCTTTTCTTCTTACAACTCATTTCTCTAAGAATGGGGACGCTATACATAAATGCTTAGTATTGATATTACTTCTTTATCTCTTAATTAGATCTATTTTTACTTTTGCTTGATCTGAGATCAGGATCACTACATAATATATTCTGCCGCAGCCTTTATTGGGAAAACAATTTTTAAAAATACAGCTAAAGAGGCTTCAGAGGCCCACTGACACCTTCTTTTGCTTTCACTGGGGGTTTATCCTTGGAAGTCCTTGGAAGCTGTGGCAGGGTCTTCTGGGTTGGAAAGATTTTGAGGAGAGGGCCAGCACTGGGCTCTGTCACTCCGAGGTGAGGACTCCTAGTAAGTTTGAAGAGGTTCATCTCCAGAGCCCTAGTCATCATAGAGTAAACTGGGAGGGAGGAAGAGTCTAATTCCTTTCAAAGGCCATCAATTAAGGCAGAGAGGGATTCAGATCTGCAGTAGGGGAGGGAGCACCCATACCAAGGAGATGACATTCTACAAGTCATTAAAAATAAGAGCATTAAAAACTGGAAATGACCTCTCTGATGAATGATTATTCCCACTGGAGGCTGAACTTGGTGATCAGGAGAACCTGGCGCTTCCACCAAGACACCAGCTGTGTAACCCTGGGCAAGACTAGCAGCCTAGAACTGTGTAAAGGTACCAGGACCTAAATTCGAGAACCCGAAATTAAAATCCCATTTAGGGTCTTGCTCAGGGTCATCCAGCTAGTAAGTGTCTGAGGCTGGTTTTAAACTCAGGAAGGTGACTGGAGTCCGGTATTATGGCTCCACCTAGCTACTCCAACTTAGGATAATGGAAATCTGTAAGTATAGTCAGCCAGGGATATAGTCAGAATTTTCCTGAAAATTGAATTTTTTTTTTGCTGAGGCAATTGGGGTTAAATATATTAAAAATATTAAATGAGAATTACAGATGAGGAAGCTGAGAGAAAGAAACAGGTTGAGTGACTTGCCCGGGATCACCCAGCTAGTAATTGTCTGAGGTCAGATTTGAACTCAGGAAGATGAGGCTTCCTGACGACTGGCCTGGTGCTCTATGTACTGCACCATCTAGCTTCTGGAGAGTATTGTGTGTATATATCTCATAAAATGCTTTGAAACTCTATGGAAATGCAGTTATAAACTTTTAAAAAAAATTCTTGGGGTTCTGTGGGTTCTATATTGGGAATCCCTGCTGTAGGACTAAGGGCAAAATCTCGGTTAACAGTGTAAGACAAACAGACATCTTCTCTGATTGTCCTGAGTGGATAAATCTCTTCCCTTCTCATGTCTTTTGGTTTTCCCAGCTTCCTTCAAGTCGCAGATAAAATCTGTACGAAGCCTTTCTTGACCCCCTTTAATGTTATTATACCCCATCCCTCTGTGATCATCTCCACTTTGTCTCATTTTTATCTGATTTCTTAAAGTTGTTTTCTCCTCCCTCAGACTGAGCTTCTTGAGGGCAGCAACCACATTTTTTTTTTCCTTTCTTTGAATCCCTATCACTTAGCACAGTGCTTGACCCATAGTAGGTGCTTCATAAGTGCTTGTTAACTTGCTGACCTAGAGAAACTGAAATTTACTAAACGAGAGAGAGTGATGTAAAATAGCTAGTAAGTGTTGGAACCAGGATTCGAATCCAGGCTACTCCTGCTCTCAAGTCTAGGCCTCTTTGTGCTCTTCCTCACTGCCTCTGGAAAAAAAAATCAGATTAATTCTGTGTCTTTTTTTTTAATAGATTTCTTTACAATAATTGACTTTGTCCTGTAACTGCCCAAGAGTCATGATTCTAACTTGTATAGTCAGCTAGGGATATAGTCAGAATTTTACTGAAGATTGAAAATAGTAAATGAGAATTACAGGTGAGGAAACCGAGGCAAACAGGTGAAGTGACTTACTCAGGATTCCGTGCTATCTTTGGATCTAGGACTAACAGAACTTTAAAGTTGAGTGATGTCATCTCCATTGTGGAACATACTAGGGATGAGCTCTCATCCTGGGGGCAGACGTCTCCAATAGCCTGTCCTTTTAGAGATAGATCATGGTGGCCCTCTGAATGGGACGGTACTGTCATTTAGAAAAGTTATGACTGTGGGAACTCAAAAGGAGTTTTAAATCATTGTGGAAAAATTTAATTGTGATGATACCAAGAGATAAGAACAAAACAAAGTGTTTCCCCTCAGAGGAATATTTTTAAGATGATTGTGTATATAGTTAAGGCTTAACAAAATTTTAAGAAACTTTATTACTAAAGAGTTTAATAAAGCTATATTTTTTTGATGGAAAAACTTTAAAAATGGACAGATTTCTGTTTCTAACAGAGACAAAACAGAGCTCAAGGACCATTAGGTAGAAGGCAGTAGAAGAAGGCTTTGAGTTGAAACAAGATCTTTTTGATTTTACATTAACTTCTTTCCATTACTTTCTTGTTATTTTTAGTCATTTTTCAATTGCGTTTGGCTCTTGGTGACCCCATTGGGAGTTTTCTTGGCAGAGACACTGGAGGGGTTGGCCATTTCTTTCTCCTGCTCATTTTACAGATGAGGAAACTGAGGCAAGCAGGGTTAAGTCATTTGCCTAGGGTCACACAGTGAAATAAATCTTCCTGATTCTAAGTTGGCACTCTCTACACAACACCACCTGGCTGCACTTTTTACTCTACCAGGCCAGAACCTGGGCAGATACAGCACATGGAGGTGTTGGGGGGTGGATGGGAAACAAGTGATGGGATTTCCCTTCCCTGCTCTTTTTCAGCTGCCACTCAGGCCTGCAGACTCTGCAGGAGTCCCCTACCCAACTGGGTTGGCCATTAAGGCATCTCACCTCGTTAATGTGTCAGGGACACACCGAGACTGACCGACCCACCCCCCACCGTGGTGTCCTGCCTTCCCTTCAGCACTAGGGCTATTTCGTGAGTTAAACATGCTCTCCCCTGCCCATGTCCCAGAATGCACCGACACAGCGTGGCGTCGAGAACGGCTTCTGAGCGGCCTTTCTGTCTTGTCCAGCTGTGACCTCATCCCTCATCTGTCCCAAGAGAACAAGTCCTTGGCCAAGCCTGAAATCCAGACTGATGCTGCTCCTTTTGGTCAGGCAGCTACATTCGATGGACCCTGCCCCTGAGAGGACGGGTCATCTGCAGAGTCCCGGCCAGAGCTAATATTATGAGTAATAATGCTTGCAAAGCCCTCTGCATACATCGAGAGATGGTGTGACTCAGTGAACAGAGACTCGGTGTCTCAGCTAACAAGATAAGGGGTTCAAGTCCTGCCTTGGCCACAGGCATTCCCGAGAGAGCCGCTCCTCTCATAGGTGGCCCTTCAACCCTTAATTTGTAGGAAATGTGCTCCCCTGCGTGGTTAAGAATTTGAACCCCCGGGGATTTGTACCCTTTGCTAATGAAATAGAGAATCACATTTGAACTGTGCAACCAGCTTTCAAGTGGTGGTTGTTGCATCATTTTCCTTGTTTCTGGCTCTTTGTGACTCCGTTTGGAGTTTTCTTGGCAGAGATACTGGAGTGGTTTGCCATTCCCTTCTCCAGCTCATTTTACAGATGAGGAAACTGAGGAAAACAGGGTTAAGTGACTTGCCCAAGGTTACACAGCTAGTAAGTGTTTGAACTCAGGCCTGCCTGATTGTAAGTGTGATGTGATGCTCCCTCCACTATGCTTCCCAGCTGCCCACCTTTCAAAGTAGGTGCTATGGTTATCATCCCCAGGCTCAGTCTGTCAACAGTTACTCAGCAGCTGCTCTGTTCTAGGTATTGTGCTAACCCCCGCACAGAAAAAGGGTAAAGAATAGTTAGCTGCTCAAGAAACTAACAGTCTGGGGTGGGTGGGAGGGGGCAATGATGGACAAATAGTTATACACTCCCAAGCCACAGAGAGCACAGCTTGCTGGAGATTATCCACAGAAATAAGTATTACAAGGGGGGAGAACGGGCAGATTTGAGCTGGGACCAGAGGGAAGAAGGCAGGAGATGGATAAGAGAGATGTCCCGTGTGAGGGCCGGCCTGCCCGGGTGAGGACGTAGGGGGTGCAGGGGGGGATTTTGTGGAAGGTGGGCACTGTGGCTGCATGTCAGAGTGGCGGAGGGAAGGAAGGTGTAAGAAAGCCAGGAGGGAGAGAGAGCCAGCTTTGATATCCCAGCTGCCAGCAGGAGAGAGAGAAGAGGTTGGAGCTTAATAATTAGATCTGAGATCATTAGCAAGGAGATTCTGATTGGATCCATGAGATCCTCAGCTAGGGGAAGGAGAATAGAGGATTGGGGAAGGGGGCTTAAAAGCATGGTGGGTGAAGGTCCAGCAAAGGCACCCGAGGAGGCGCAGTGGGACAGGTAGGAGGAGAACCAGCAGTTGCTGATGTGCCGAAAACCTAGAGAGGAGAGAGTTTGCTGGGGAAGATGGGGCTGGGCGGTGTCGGGGTAGAGGAGTCAAGGAGGCAGCCATCCCTGGTCAATCTGGAGGAAGCCATTTCAGCTGAATGATGGTGTTGGAAGCCAGACTAGAGAGGGTTAAGAAGGGAGAGAAGAAAGGCTGACAACTGTGTTTCCTAGTGCCAGCCTCCTGATTAGTACACCTGGAGGAGTACTTGGTCTCTAAGGGGTGCTTAATGAATGTTATTGACTGAGAAAGACCCGGATTTGAATCCTCTTTCATACACTTTCTGGCTGTGGGATCCAGGCCAAGCCTGTAGCTTTAATATCCTCATCTATAAGATGAGTTAAATCACAACACCTGCCCCACAGGGAAAGTGTCGGGTTCAATGGGAGAATTTCTGTAAAGTGAAAACCTGAAAGCCTCATGCAGAAGCGTCAGCTGTTGTTTATAAACTCCAGGACGCTGGGGAACGGCCCGCTGAGCAGTTTGTATTTGTATGGGAAGTGCCTCGAACAGCTAGCGGCATACAGGAGGTGCTTAAGCATTGCTGGATTATTTTGCCAACCTCAGAGATCACAGGTCAGCTCACCAAGGGCTCATGGGATCCCTTTATAGCTGTGCTCCAGGGGTCCCTGCTTTCTTATTCTTGGGTCAGCTCCCCAGTGAGGTGGACAGATCGTGACCATTCCTTGCTGTAATAGGTGGTCTTTATGAATGGTTTGGCCAAGAAAACCCGTGACTTCCTGGCCGGTTCTTAGCATCTGCACTAAGCTGGGCTGGGCCTTGGATGGGACCGTTGAGCCTTTATTCTAAGCCAAATGAGAACGGCCAGTTCTTGGTGTGTCTGTGCAGTAGGGGATGGAGTTTTGGGTTCAAATGCTGCCTCATCTATCACTAGCTTGTGACCCGAGCCACCGTTACTTCATCTCTACGATGATTGGCTGCTAAGGTTGTGTCCAGAGTTCAGCCTGTGATCGTGTGATACCGTGACCCGGACTCCCCTCTGTGTCCTCAGGAGGCATCGAAGGGGAGTCTTAGCTGAGGAGATTTCTAAAAAGAAGAAAATTAAAAAGGATGAGTCGGTTTCAGCCCCTGGCAGGGGCATCCCCCGCCTCCCCCAGGACCTCATTCCAACAGGCAATGGGTCTCCAAGGCCAGGCCGTATAATTAGTGCTAGAATGCCGTGAGCTGTCATAAAAAGTGGAGGGAAGTAAGGTTTTCCAAAACCATTTAACACCCAGCCCAAAATAGATTCAGCGGGCCGGCCTGCCGGCCAGGCTGCTGTGCCCACGGCTGCGGGGGGAGGGGATCCCATGGGCTGGGATTCATGGGGGGAGGGGTTCCCTATTGTCTGGTCCAGGTTCTTGACCTTGTATTAATAATAATAAATGATGGCGATAGCATTTATGTGGCAACTTATCATTTATAAAGCACTTTACAGATTTCCCCGTTGTGTTCCTGAAGGGTGGCAGTTGGTGAGCTTAAGTCCTCAAGGTCAATGGTGCATGTTGGGTGGTGACCTTCGAGACTCAGGATCGCACGTGGAGAGTTTGAGGGGGTCTTGGCAGGTCCTTTGGATCTTCCTTCTTAAACTGGGGGTCACGATCCCATCTGGGGATCTCGTAACTGAACGTGGGGGTCACGAAATTGACTTATTATCAGCAAATGTTTGGTTGGTATACCTATTCTATATTCCTATATCCCCGAGGTCATGGGTGAAAGGGGTCACGAGGGGAAAAAGTTTGGGGAGCCCTGCCCTAGTCCAGCCCTCTCTTTTTCCACTAACTAGTCATCCAGGTAAATGGCAGAGACGGGGTTTGAACCCAGGACCTCTGTTCTATAGAGTAGTGCAGTTAGGTGGCGCAATGGGTAGCGCACTCAGGAAGCACTGAGTTCCAGTCCTGCCTCAGACACTTATTAGCTTGTGTGATTGTAGTTGGACAGCTAGTCTAACCTCTGTCTGTCTCATCTGTTAAATGGGGATAATAATAGCATCTGCCCCCTGGGGTTGTTTTATGATAAAACGAGGGGCTGCTTGTGAAGTGCTTTGCAAACTTAAGGTAATAGATAAATATTATTATCATTACATGTGGCACAAGGTGGAGCATCTCTAGCCCCTTCTCCCCTTATTCCTTCCTCTCCGAGGGAGTCAGGGATCAGGGTGGGGAGGAAGGGGGAGGTTGGGGCCAGAGCCACTGTTCTGCTCTCAGGGTTCTGGCCTGGATTGATCCATATGTTCCCTCACATATTCGGGGAGTCTTGGGATGGGATTTTCAGTGATGGCTGTTCACAAACCACAGGGAACGGTATCCAGGAGAAGGTGACTCGGTGCCGGATGTTGCAGAGTAGAGATCGGGATGGGGGATTGGAAAAGGGCCTTGGATCTGGAAGGGAAGAGCTCCTTGTTGGCTTGGAAGAGAGCCCTGAGGTCTGAAGCCAGGGTGCAAGGGGTTGAGGAGAAAATGCAAGGGAAGAGGGTGTTTTTCTTGAGAACTTTAGGGGGGAGACAGACAGATTATGGGGGGTGTAACGGTGCTGGAGAAGGATTACTGAGGGTGAGGGGGACGTGACTGCTGGGAGACTGCAGTAAAGACAGTGAGAGATTGAAGATAAAAGGGAGAGCGGATGGGGGTGAGGGAGGTCAGGGGAGAGGATCAGGGGAAGCTTGGCAAATAAGTGCCAGAGATGAGGGTGATAACGGGGCAGGTCTCGGAGGTGAGAGATGAGGGAGATGGGAGGATCTTGGTGAAGGACAAGGCCGATGCTCAGTTGAGAGGGTAGCGGGAGACAGGGCCATGGGGAGTTTGAGGAGAGGAGGGGTTTGGGAACGCCATGGTGAACAATCAATTAGGGAGCCGGGGAACAGTCAGCTTGCCCCACTGAGGTTAAATAGCACAAATGCAGGGGTCTCCCAGTGGGTTTTGCCCAGTCGGCCTCTGCCTCTGTAGCAGGCTGACTCCCTTAGTCCCGGATTGCTTCTACCTGTCACTGTGTGACTTTCCCCGACTTCCTCCGCCATTATGGGCTTCCATTCCCTTCTGCAAAATGACAGGGTCGGACCCCAGGGTCCCTAAGGTTCTAAACATTAGCCCGTCCCAGCCTCGGTTACTGAGTGACCGCCCAGCCGAGGCAGCAAAAACAGCTGGGGTATTTTTATCAGCAGCAGGTCTGGTCTTGTCCTGCCCTGGAAACGCTGCCGGCTCGGACAAAGTTTAAGACCACCCTTAGGAAGAAAAGGTCATTGTCTTTTACCTCCAGCAAGAGGATGTGTGTGTTAAACCGTCCCAACCAAGCTAAAAAAAGAGAGAGAAAAATGAAATCGGCCGCTTTTAAACCATATTCTGAATTTAGAAGTGAATTGCAGCCTTGCTGATGGGGCCACGGCGGTCCAGATGTTGGCCGGGCCTTTTCCTGTTCCCTGGGTCAGAGGGATGAGGCGTGTGGTGGCAGGGAGCAAGGCCGCCCAGAGGCTGAGGGCTGGCGCGGGCGCCCGTGGGCTGGATGGTGGGGGCAGGGAGGAGAACCCCCGAGCCCAGTGGAGGTGTGGATTTTAGAGGCCCTCCAGACCTGAAGTTAAGGCCCGGGGAGTTGAAGCAGCTCGTCCAAGGTTCCTCGGGTACTAAGTGTCCAAGGTGAGATTTGAACTCATGACGTGGGGTTGTAGAGGGACAGGATCTGGGTTTGAACTTCCTTTCTGCCCTGTCCTGCCATAGGCAACTGGGCAGGTCAATTCAGTTCCACAAATGCAGCAAAGGGTGCAGATCCGCCCCAGGCTCTGCCTTCTGGGAGATGGGAGAACAGTTCCTTAATAATTATGGCTGCAAGGAAGAATGGGAGAAGCAAAGGGGAGGAAAGTGGCCCAGACCAAGGGCTCAGTGAAATTCAAAGAGGGCCCAGTCGGTTTTCCTTGCAGACCCCCCGGAAGGAGGCAGAAAGGGTGACTTGGAGAGCTGCAGAATGCAGGTTGTCTTCCTGGATAGAATCGAAGCTTCGGGAGGGCAAGGACATTTGATTCTTTGTTCCCTGGTTCCTAGCCTTTGTCACTGAATGGGTGTTGCCTCAGTCTAGCTGGGACCTGCTGAAGACTTTAGGTTAACAAGTCCCAGGTCTCTCACTGCATCCAGCACCATCTGCAGCCTTCCTGATCTATGGCTGGCTGCTGCTCCCAGAGGCTCTGCAGGGAAAAGCCAGGCCGGTGACTTTGCCCAGCCCTCCCTTCCTCCCTCAAATCCAGTCTACTCGCATGCCACAGTATCACCTCTCCGAGGCCACGTCCTCTTTGAGATGGAAAGACAAACAACAGGTGCTAAATAATTGCTTGTTGTTGATGGCTAGAATGGGAATTGATCCCTTCTTCTTGGACTCACTTCCCCATACGTACATAAATCTTGTGAATTAGATGGTCCTCATTTCCCTTCTGCACCTGAGGACCCTGAATTCTGGGCTATACAAAGAAAAGGGTTTTAAAGGCTCCTGGGCCTGCGAGCGGGTCTGTGAGGAATGCAAAGGAACCAGACGAAGGCCTTGAAGGCCTCGAATGGCAGGACTTTGAGCTGCAGGGTCCCTGGGAAGGAGGTACTAGAATGGAGGGGACGGGGTGGGGGAGAAGCTGGGTGTTTGCCAGCACGCTTCCCCTTCCCTCCTCAGCTCAGTCGTATTTCAGTTCCTTTGCACTGAGGAGAGCCTGTTCAAGGGAACCAAAGCCACCTGAGGCTTTTTTTGGTCCTCTGGTCTTTGTCCCTGACCCTTCTGGGCCGGGAGGTTCTGCCCTCTTCCAGGAGGTCCCTGTTTGGGGGCAGAGCCCGGCCTTCCCTTCCCTGGCTGGCTCCCGGGGCAGAGAGGATGGATTGCTTATTCTCAGGCTGCATCTGATGGAGCAGTGCCCTCATGGACACTGGGAAGTGACCCAGCTGTCTGTCCTTGTTTTGAACTCGAGACCTGTGCAATGTCAGAGTCTAGAACGTCGACGGTCCGGCTCCGATGTCCTGTCTCTTTGGGGGTAGGAAGGGGGTGGGATGTGACGACCAAGAAATCTGACCGGAGCCCCATGGGAGAGAGAGCGTGCTCAGATGTCCTGGGCCCAGGCTGGCGTGATAAAGGCCTCCAGCTGGAGTCCAGCTGTTGGAGGGGACCAACCCTCCTGCCGTGCAGAGCCGCGCCAGCTTGCTGGTTTCTTGGTGGGCCCTGGGGACTGGGACCCGGAGCCAAGGCCCCTCGGTTCCTCTCGTGGTCTTGTGGGTGGAGAGGTGAAGGAGGTGCTTCCCCTTGTGCCCCGGTGGGTAGGGCCGAGGTCCTGCCCAGAGGTCACTCTTAGGGAGCAACTCCAGCCAGCTGCCACCCCGATGGTGACTTAGAAATAGGGCATCGGACGCTGCACTGAGGCGATTGTCCAGATGTGGCCCTGCAGGGCCAGGAGTCACGGGGGGGCACAGGGGGTGGGCTGGGGGAAATCGTCTCTGTTCTAACCCCTTCCCTGGTGAGATTTCCCCCATCCTGATGGAAGTATTAGTGGATTGTGGTGTGGCTCCTGCAGCCTGCTTGTTTTAGGGACTGGCCCTCTGGCAGAGGGAGCTCCCAGGGAGGACTCCCGTTACCCCCTGATGACAGGAAAAAGGGGGGACCGAGGGGTCAAGTGGCTCGCCGAGGGTCACACGAGCAGCATCTGGGACCCCGGGTCTTTCTGGCTCTCCACCAGCCTCTGCTTTCTCGGCCATTTGATAATAATGTCAGTTTTGATTTCTGTTTGCTTTAAAGCGTGCAGAAATATTGTGCTCACGACAGACAGCCTGGTGAAGCAGGTCTTACAAAAATAGTCATTTTATGGGTGAGGAAACTGGAGCCGGAAAATCGGGGACTTAAACCCAGGCCTTCTCTGACTCTGAAGTGCAGCTCTCTACCACGGCGGGCTGATTTCGGCGGGCAGCTGGGATCGGAACCTCCTCCTTCTTACTCCAAACCCAGCGCTCATTTCCCTGGGCCGTGACTCTCCAGAATTAATAACGCCGACTCTTTCCAGCCTTCCGGGCTGCCTGCCTTGGCCCTTCAGGAGATAGAGCCAGATAGGAGGGCACGAAAGGGTCCTAGTGGACCACTGTCCCCCCTTATTCCGCTCCAGAACTTCTCGTTTCCTTCCCTCCAGGGCAAAACGGCTAAGGAAGAGCAGGAGGCCCGGACTCTGTATCTCAGAAGCCTGCAGTACCTGGAGCGCTACATCTTCCTGATCCTTTTCAATGCTTACCTTCACCTGGAGAAGACGGGCTCCTGGCAGCGGCCCTTTAGTGTCTGGATGCTGGAGGTGAGTGACCGCCTTGGAACCCCACTTTCCCCTTCTTACTGAAGGAGATGAGTTCTGCTATACCCTCCTTTGATATGGAATAACAAGACCCAACATATACGTATATCTATGATAAATACAAATATATCATATTAATAAATATTATAAACATTATATCATATTTATAATTTATGTCATATATAACACAAATATAATAATATTTAAAATAACAAAAATATATCATTATATATTATATTTATTATATATTTATTGTTATATTTTTATTATTTTAAATATATATTTATTTTATATATTCATGTATATAATTATATATATAAAATATACAATATAATATATACATATATGTGTGTATATATCATATATATATATATATGTATACAGAGAGAGAGGACACTTGAAAGTTGTTGTTGTTCAGCCATTCCCGTGCTGTCTAACTTTTTGTGACTCCATTTGGGGTTTTCTTGACAAAGATCCTGCGGTAGTTGGCCATTCCCTTCTCTGGCTCATTTTACAGATGAGGAAACTGAGGCAGGCAGGGTTAAATGACTTCACCCAGCTAGGAAGTGTCTGAGGCCAGGTTTGAACATGAAGGCCTCCTGACTCCGGGTCTGGCACTCTTTCCCCCTAGCAGTCTGTTATTACATTTCTTCCTCACAACATCCCTGGGACGGGGATGCTTTTATTATTCCCATTTTACTGAGAGGAAACTGAGGCACAGAGAGGGGACTTGTCTAGTCCAGTAAGTGTCTGGAGATAGGATTCACACTCAGGGCTTCTTGGTTCCCTAGTCCACCACTCTCCCCACAACGCCACTTGGAATACTTCAGAATTTGCCACCTACTTTGTTCATAGGGGCCTTGGGAGGTGGGCAGCAGAAGGTGTTATGGTCCCATTTTACAGATGAAGAAAATAATCTTAGTTGCCTAGGGATTGCATGGCTAGGATGTGTCCGAGCTGTGGAGAAAACCTCAGAGCAGGGATTCGAACTCGGGTCTCACGACTCCCAGCTTCAGCATCCCAAGGCTCGGCCTTCTGGATCCAAATGGAGAAAGCCTCCCAGTGACAGCCCTGCAGCTGAGAACTTGTCCCCAGCCCAGGTCTCCTCTGGGTGGCAGTGTCCGGGGTTCTGTCCGATCCCTCCCCTCCTGCTTGCCTTGCGCTCTCCCCTTGCCCGGCCCCCTCCCCACTATTGATCTCTGCCCCCTTTGATCAGCCGCATTTAAACCTGGCTCCTTGCTGCCTCTGACTCCAGAGCCGAGTGCGGGATCTGACAAATCTCGGGCCCTTCCCCTGATGGAGTTTTATGGAATTGAGCCAGGAGGACCTTACGCCTCCCTGCCGACGGTCCTTGGATTTCTGGGGGCCCTTGGGCTGCTTTGTCTGACGTAATGGATTCTCTCCATGTCCAGAGGGTCCATAGACAGCCAGAAACTCAACAGAGGGCCTTGGGTCCTGGAGGGGTCCTCTGTACCCTGCTCCCATTTTACAGATGAAGAAACTGATCCTCAGATGATGTACCCAGTCTCAGAATGATCAAAAGCCTCTGGCTTCAAAGCCGGCAGCCCTCTCTCCCTGGGTCCGTCCTTCCGGATTTATGTCTCAGCCAAGCATTTGGCAGAATCTCTGATGAGCTTCTCAGAACACAGCTGGGCCACCTTGGGCTGGCCAAGCCCTCTGCAAGCATCATTATCCCCATTTTACAGATGAGGAAACTGAGGCTCAGGGAAATCACAGACAGGCCCAGAGTCACCCTGCTAGGGCATCTCGGAGCTGGGATTTGAACCCGGCCTCTTGCCTCCATGTACGCTTCCCCTTCTACTTTGGGTTTTCCGAACCGACGGAACCTTAATTCAGCCCTTTCTTTTCATACACAAGTAAACTGAGGCCTACAGAGGGGAAGAAGCGACTGTACATGGGTCCCAGTGATTAGTGGGACTGGATTCTTCCCAGGACAAGGCCCCTGACTTTAAATGAGATGGGGAGACAGGCTTCCGGACCGTGGGTTTCCTTCTGCCATTCGGAGCCGCAGCCGCTGCTGAAATAGCCACGGTGTGGGTAGGAGGGAGGTCCCCGGGGCCCTGGCCTCCTGGAATGACCCGCGTACCCTGTAATGCTGGCTTCCCCTGGGACCAGGCCCCTGCCAATTATCCCATCTGCAGGACGGTCGGTCGGCCCTCCCCCCGTTTCCCAAGCTCACCCCTGACCCTGCCAGGCTCGGTTCACGGCCCGGCGCCGGAATGAGCTTCGGCCCACGGAGGGTGAGGCCCTCGGGACCGGCGGGAAAGATGGCGTCACTAGGTGGGATGTGGAGCAGAGGCTCTCCCCTCCGGGAGGCCCGGGCGGATGACCGGGCCGGTTGGAGGCTCGGGCACAGGGATCACAGGAAGGGCGGTCACATGGGCCCGGGGGCTGCACGGGGCACGGGTTTGTCTCGCCATTGACTACAAGTGCCCTCGGTGCTTGAAGGGAGGTCCCAGGGCCAGCTCAGAGGCAGGATAGGGCAGTTTCAGGGGTCAGCCACCATTTATGAAGTGCCTACTGTGTGCAGAGAGAGCTGCACGAGGGGATTTAGAACTGGACCTGGATCCGTTAACGAGAAGCAGAACAAGGGCTTCTGTGTGCTGGGTACGGACAAAGGCAAAAACCCGGAAGTGATCCCTGCCCCCAGAGCTGACTTTCTTACAGGGCCCGATGGCCAGAGAAGGCCGCCTTAGAAAAGCAGGAAGGGCCTTGGGTGCCAAAATGGCCCTGTGGCCACTGGGGAGCCATAGCAAGAGTGAGTGGGGAGGGGCCGGGCAGACTTGGATTCAGGAAGGTCTCTTGGGAAGCTGAGGGGAGGGATTAATTAGGATAATTAGTCTCCTAATTGAACCCCGTTGGAAGGCCCTGGCAGTGTCTGCAGCCGAGGGCCACTTAGGGGTGGCTTGTGAGTGCAGAGAAGGGGAGTCGGTGAGAGATCACCACCGGAAAACCGGGTCAGACGGAGGGTCACTGGCTGGGTCACTCAGGCAGTAAGACTGACCGTCCCCAGGGCCCTTGCCCAGGCCGGGCCCCCTCCCTCAAATGCACCCCCTGCTCGCTCTTCATCGACCTTCGGGCCTCAGCTCCCGAGCTCTGGGACTCCCCTGGGAAGTCTTCCTGGATCCCCAGCTCGGGCCGCTTTTCCCCCCTCAGGGGTCCCCAGAGTCTGACCAGTGGCTCTATGCGGTTGGGCCCTGAGGAGTTTCCAGTGGCCTGAGACTTCTGGGACCGCCTGGGTTTCCTTTTCTGCACTGGTGGCGTCTCCCTCCAGGAGAATGGGTTGGCTTTGGGCCTCTGTCTCCCAGAACAGGGTCTTGCACATAGTAGGTGCTTCGTCAGGGCTGTTGCATTGGCTAGACCTCAGTCCTTCTGCCTCCAAACCAAGTGTAAAACGTTGATCCGTGACCTCCGAAACCCACTCCGACCTCCATTCCCTCTCTGGATCTCAGGGAGCCTTTTGCCCTGGTCCCCCTTGGACCAGCCCCTTGGGCCTTATGGGGGGTCCCGGCCCTTTCCTTCTGTCCCCTAAAGAAAGGTAAGAGAAAGGGGGACCTGTGATCTCAGATCACTTGACATCACACGGTGAGGCCAGAAGAGATGCCCTGTCCTCCTTCCCTGCCCTTTTTCATCCCTTTTGCTCCTTTCCTTTCCCTGGAAAGGGGGGGAAGAAGGTCAGAAGGGGGACGGGGCAGAGTATGCTGGCAGCCCTGGAGCGATGATGTCACAGGGAGGCCCCAGGGGACCCAACTTTGGACTGGGTTAAGCCCTGAAACCCCCTCTGTTCTCTGTCCCTCTCTGAAGCCGGCCTGTGCGTGTGAGGGGCTGGGCCCGCCTTCCCTCTCTTCCCAGAGACCCCCCCTCCTCATCTCCAGAGAAGGGGGCCCGAGCCGGTGGCCGGGCTCACGTGCCGGGCGGCCCCAGCCACCCCGACGGGACAAGGCCGCATTGTGAGCTGGGAGGGCAGTGCCAAAGCCAACAGGCCCGCTCGGGCTGCCTCCGCCAGGTCCAGAAGGGCTGTCGGGACCCGCTGGGCAGAAGAAGCCATCTTGGCTCTCCTCCCTCTGGAGTTCTGAGGGGACAGCCTGGCCTTTTGTTGGTCTGGGGGGAAGGAGCAAGGAGGAAGGGAGGGGGAGGATGGAGGCAGGGGCAGGGCTGGGGGAACTGCAGGGCTTAAAAACACACATTGAATTAGGGTTCTAGAGCGGGGGGGACCTTAGAGACCCCAGGCAGAAATTGGGGGGCTCTATGACCCTGGACGGAAAAAATACTCAGGTAATACACTGGGGATAATTCACAAAACTGGCTCCCTTTGCACTTTTATCTTTTTTTTTTTTGCTGAGGCAATTGGGGTTGAGTGACTTGCCCAGGGTCACACAGCTAGGGAATGTTAAGTGTCTGAGACCAGATTTGAACTCAGGTCCTCCTGACTTCAGGACTGGTGCTCTATCCACTACACCAACTAGCTGCCCCAATAATTCATTTCTTTAGAGCAAATTGGAGGAATGCTAAGTGCTATGAAATCACATGAGAAAGAGAGGTGCTTATGCCAGGGATGGGGGCTCTGAGAAGATATCCTAGAGGAAGTGGAACCCTAGCTTGGCCCTGAAGAAGCTAGTGCATTGTAGTGTAAATAAATAGAAAAAAGAACCACTAGATTTGGAGGCAGAAGACCTGGATTCAAAGTATGATTTCACTATTTACTATCCCCACAACTTTGGGTAAATTATTTCCTCTTTTCTACATAAAAGGGAGCTGAGAACTTGATCATCTCTATAGTCTAGATCCTATGAGCCATGATTGGTAGGGTATCAACCAGGTGATCTCATATGGACCATGGATGGTGATCTGGACATGGAAGGTGTTCCAGGTGGAAGGACTGGCTTGAGCAAATATGTGGTGATGGGAAAGGAAGGTGGAAGGAGCAAAAGGAAGACAGTACATGCATGATTACAGTTAATGAAACAGCTTTATTTAGTTTGGGGGATGCAATCAAACCCATAATCCTGTGTATTTCCTCTTCTAGTCCCCATTCTTCCCTGGTATTTGGGAACTCTGCCCTCCTTGGATAACTCGCTCCAATGATTACAATTCATCTATATCCCCCATTGTGCTGCAATAACTTTTGGAGCTAGAACCTCTTCTGACTGCCTCCTTTTTATATAAAATGAAGGAGTTGGATTGGCGTTCTCAGTCCTATGTTCTGTGGTTCCTTCCAGTTCCAAAATTTTCTAATCTATGTTCTAAGGTTTCTTGCTGCTGCATTATCTTATGTTTTACATTTTGTATTCTAACACTAGTTCTATTGTTTTGTTAATTAAAATTTTCAATCGTATTCTTTTAAAAAAATTAAAAATCATCTATTTTCTCCCCTGCCACCGGCTTCTCCATTGAATTAAAAAAAGAAAAAAAACCCTTATAACAAATAATCATGATTAAGGGAAGCAAACTCCCTCATTGATCAGATCCCCAAATCGATTTCTCCTTTTTATGCCGTCATATCTCTGGTCTTTTGGAACCATGATCTATCATGGAATTGACCAGAGTTCTAAAGATTTTTTTTCTTTATAATATTGTATAAATTGTCATCCTGTCCCTGTTCACAGAGATCTTCCTAGTTTTCTGTGAAATGGGGCATTTTGTCAGTTCTTATAGCACAGCACCCATATGCCATAATTTGCTTAGTGCTTCCCCAATTGATGGGTACCATCTTAGTTTCCGAGTTTTTTCCTATTATTTATTTTATTCCTATTATTTATTTTCCTATTATGAGAAGAGCCACTAGTTGTCAGTCATTTTATTTTCCTTTTAACCCTTTGGGGCTTGATTTAGCACTGGTATTATTGGGTCGGAGCTTTAGCGACTTTTTGGGCTGCTTCCAAATTGCTCCCCAGATTGGCCGGATCAGTTCCTAGCTCCGTTGTGAGCATCGGCGGGCTTGTTTTTCCAAAGGCTCCTCGTGTGTTCTAGGTTTTAAA
The DNA here is from genome assembly GCA_023553655.1 of Myrmecobius fasciatus. NCBI lineage: Eukaryota > Metazoa > Chordata > Mammalia > Dasyuromorphia > Myrmecobiidae > Myrmecobius > Myrmecobius fasciatus. The sequence continues at coordinate 21,502 of JAJPUD010017803.1, forward strand.
GACTCTCCCAGATCGGACATTCTTTATTGGGATGTTCTAAGTTCCGTCCCAGCCCTGACATTCTATGTTCTCACTGGGGGATGGGCAAGGGAAATATGATTCTTGCTGGATCTCAGCTAAACTAAAAGCTCTCTCTTTGGCTGGTTCTTCTTGCTCCCCCCAGCCTGAGGAGGGAAGCCACCCTAACCCAAACAGGGGAACCCCTGATGATAAAGAAAGGCCATGAGGCAACAGGGGAAACTTTGTGGAGCCCCTCAAAGCCTGGAGTTTTCTGCCTCTGATAGATTCATACCCCTGTCTCTTTTAAGGCACACCCCCAAACCCACAAGAAACATGAGTTTCCTGTGAGTCAGCCAAGCAGATTATCTCTTGGTCTGGCCCATTCAGTTTCCTTTTGCCACGTCCTCCTCTCAGTTAAACATCCTTCTTCAGTTTTCTTCTTACCCACCATCTTCCCTTTTGTTCCCTTCCTAATTGTGAGCTCCTTGTGTGGGGTTGAGAGGATCCCTGAGCACCTCGGCTTTATTGTTGGCTTGGGAGGACGTGGTTTTGTGACCCTGGGCAGGTCACTCAACCAAACTGCTCCCCTCTCCCCCCGTCCCGGCCATTCTCTAAGCTTTGTGCAATGAAGGAGATAGAATCTATATTTCTTTCTTTCTTTCTTTCTTTTTTCTTTCTTTTCTTTTTTTTTTTTTGCTTTTTTGCTTTGGCAATTGGGGTTAAGTGACTTGCCCAGGGTCACATAGCTAGAAAGTGTTAAGTGTCTGAGACCAGATTTGAACTCAGGACCTCCTGACTTCAGGGCTGGTGCTCTATCCATTGCGCTGCCTAGTTGCCCCAGAATCTATATTTCTTGACCAGAAAGAAAGACAGGGCCTGCCCTCAAAGAGCTGACATTCTAATGGGAAGACAGTGCAGTTATCCCTTGTACATCTTGATTTTCCCAATGTGGATTTCTGCTCTATCAAGGGTGAGCATAAGAAATTAAATGGGGATTTTGGGGAAGCAGAAGTAGATGACCCTTGAAGGCCGGCTGATGACACAGAAAGCATTTAGAAACTCATACATACATACATACATATATATATATAGTACTATATAATATTGACATATTTTATCTTTGAACACCATAAATATACACAATTTCTTCTCTTGTATGAAAGGAAGGTCAAAAAATTTTTCCTTGATTTTCCAGATCGTGGGTCACCTCTTCCCCCTTCTCTGAGCACCCTCCCCCTAACCATGTGGAAGGGGTATGTAAAAGAAAGGTGAAAAGCAGTGATGATTTGTTATGGTATAATTAAAAAGCTTTATATTTATGTAATCATTGAACAATCATTTATTAGCCACCTGCTGTGTGTGCCAGAGATGCCTTAGGGTTTTCTAAGTACCTTCTATATATTTGCCCAGCTGTTTTCTGTTGGGGGAGGGGATTGCAAGCACCATTATCCCTATATATAAGTAAAACTTAAGGCTTCCAAAAGGAAACCCGTAGCTAATATTAGTATAAGTATTACTGTAAGATTAGGGTCATCTGACTCCAAATCTATTCTATCCCCCCTTTTTCTAGCACCCCAATATCTCCAATCTAAGAAGCATTGGTTAAACACTTTCTGTGTGCAAGGTATTTTATAAGCCACTGGGAGTACAACAAAAAGGGGAACCATTGATGGATTGGCAGTCATGAGCCCTGGGTTCAAATTCTTGGTGGCTATTTCTACCTGTGTGAGCCTAAGGTAATCAGGTCACCTCTCTGGACCTCTGTCTCCTTGTCAGTAAATTAAAAATAAGCATCCTAGATTTGAGAGGCAGCTGGGTGTGGTGGAAAGGGAGCTGGGAGGATCTGGATTCAGGTCCTGCCTCTGACACTAACTGATGGAATAAATGAGCAAATCACCTAACTTCTCAGGGCTCAGGCAAGTGGTGAAGAGGTTGTAAATTGAAGAGCAGATGCCAGTCTGCATTGGCAGAGGGAGCTTTCTCCTTCTGAAGATGGCACCAGTGAAGATGGCACCCACTCCCCTCCTCAATCCCTTCCAAAAGCTGTCTCTCTCACTTTGAGGAGAACTTTTGCAAAATCTGGGGTGATGGATTATTTAGAGTCCAGCGTGGTCCTGGGACCTGGGGAGACCTGGAAAAGGCATCAGGAGGAGGCTGGCCGAGCTCGCTTGTTTGGCTGAGTCCCTGGTGGGATCAAGTGGCCAGATGTTGCCCAGGAGCATGGAGGACGGCTCAGAACAGCTGCTGACACACCTACTCCCTGCTCAGAGGCCTCCCCCGACTTAAGATGGGCTCCTGGGGCCACCCTGTGCCAGGTCCGGATTCCAGGAGCCTCCCTCCCTGGGGCCTTGGAGAGGAGCAGCCCCCAGAGCCCCAGGAAGACCGCTGGGCCACGGAGGGTTTGCTTGGCATCCACCCTAGGCCGAGGCTGTCCCCCGGCTAGCTCCTTGTTTCCTGTTTCTTAGCTCCCTTCTTTGCTGTCCCCAGTGTGCCTGAGCCCTGGCCTGACCCGGCTGAGCTTTCTCTGTGGTGAGGCTGGCAGCTTTCTGGGCACAGGGTGAACCTGTGGCCCCTGACCTGATCCCAGGGGATAGTTTGGAGAGGAGGAAGGCAGCACATGGTGGAGAAGCCGGGGCGCATCAAAGGGAGTCAGCCCGGCTCCTGTGCTCATAAATCCAGAGGGAGAAGTCTAGTGGGTTGTTGGCACCCCAAGAACCCTCCTGGGCTACCGGTGCCCCAAGAAGCCTTGTGGGCTGTTGGTGCCCCAAGAAACCTTGCAGGCTATGGGCACCCCAAGAAGCCTCAAACTATTAACTCCCCAAGAACCTCACAGGCTGTTAGTGCCTCAAGCACTCTCCTGGGCTATCGGTACCCCAAGAAGCCTTGCAAGCTGTCAGTGCCCCCAAGAAACCTCCCAAGCTATCAGTGCCCCAAAAAGCCTTGTGGGCTGCTGGTGCCCCCAAGAAACCTCACAGATTATGGGCACCCCAAGAAGCCTCAAATTATTAGCTCCCCAAGAACCTCACGGGCTATTGGTGCCTCAAGCACCCTCCTGGGTTATCAGTGCCCCAAGAAGCCTCATAAACTATTAGCACCCCAAGAAACCTTGTAGGCTATGGTACCCCAAGAAGCCTCATAAACTATTAGCACCCCAAGAAACCTCACAGACTGTTCGTTCCCCAAGAAGCCTCCCAGGCTATTGATGCTCCAAGCAGCCTCCTGAGTTATCGGTGCCCCAAGAAACCTTGCAGGCTATGGGTGCCCTAAGAAGCCTCAAACTATTAGCTCCCCAAGAACCTCATGGGCTATTGGTGCCTCAAGCACCCTCCTGGGTTATCGGTGCCCCAAGAAGCCTCATAAACTATTAGTACCCTAAGAAACCTCGCAGGCTGTTGGCTCCCCAAGAAGCCTTGTGGGTTGTTAGCACCCCCTCCAATGCTCTAATTTTACAGAGGAGGAAATTAAGACAGAAAGACTTAGTGATGTCACACAACTAAAAGGCAGCAAAGCTCAGATTTGAACCCAAACCCTCTTACTCCAAATCTGGGTTTTTCCCATTGTAACCCTCTCTATATTGAGAGTATTTTATGTGCTGCAGCAGTTAAGTGGCGCTGGACCCGGACAAAGGAAGATCTGAGCTCAAATCTGGCCACAAATATTTACTAGCTGTGTGCCCCTGGTCAAGTCACATTACCCCTATATTTGCCTCAGTTTCCTCAACTGTAAAATGCGCCGGAGAAAGAAATGGCAAAGTGTCTCTGCCAAGAAAACCCTGAATGAGATATGACAGAAATGATGAAACAAACCCAAAACTCTCCAGGTCCCTCAGACCAGCCCTGCTGGTCCCATCTTGGATCTCCCCTCCTCCCACCAGCAGGAGGTCCTGGGCTTCATGCTCTCCTGGGACTGGCTCAGTGGGAGTTAATGGTGGTGATGATGAAGGGTGTGTGTGTGTGTGTGTGTGTGTGTGTGTGTGTGTGAGAGTGTGAATATGAGTGTGTGTGTGTGTGTGTGAGTGTGTATTTGTGTGTGTGAGTATGTGTGTGAGTATGAGTGTGTGTGTGTGTGAATATGAGTGTGTGTGAGTGTGTGTGCTGCACAATAGGGAGACAGGTTTGCCCTGCAGGGAGTGGGTATAATTAAAGACTAGCTTCCCACCACTTCCTCTGGGCCCTGGAGGAGGGTCTGGCCTTTGAGGAGCTCTCTGGGAATGGGCTAGGGACCTGGGGATCCTGCCAGACCAGCCCGTGCCATCCCCGCCTTTACCCGCAGCCCTCCTGGCAGGGGAGGAGAGGGCCTGGCTTCCCTGGAAGTCCCCGTGCAGAATTTGGAGGGGCCTTAGGGAAAGACTTGGACCTCTGAGCAATCTGGGAAGCTGTTTCTCAGGCTCCCTTCCCATTGGCTGGTTCGAGGCGGGCTCCTTTCGAGTGGAAGGAAGATGGATTTTCCATCAGAGGGCCCGGGTCTGTCAGCCCCACTGGTAGCTGCTGTGGGCAGGACTCGAGTTGGCTGGTTGTTTCCTTGGCTATAAAAGGAAGGGGCTGGCACCCTCTCAGCACAGCAGCCAGGAAGCATCTGCCCACCTGACGGGAGAGACGTGATGGATTCAGGATGCAGGAGACGGATGTTCTTGGACGCGGAAAATGTGGGGATTTAATTGCTTGACTCTATGTTTTCTTTCTCCTTTTTTTTTTGGGACGGGGTGGAAGGGAGGGAAATGCTTCTTCAACAACAACAACAACAACAACAACAGCAACAACAGCAGCAACAACAGCAACAACAGCAGCAACAACAACAGCAACAACAACAACAGCAACAGCAACAACAACAACAGCAACAACAACAACAGCAACAACAACAACAGCAGCAACAACAACAACAGCAACAACAACAGCAACAACAACAACAGCAACAACAACAACAACAACAGCAACAACAACAAAAGCAAAGAATTAACAACAAAGAGGAGATTGGATTAGTCCTGGACCCCTTTGGCAGGCTGCTGAAGCTGACGGACCCTTTTCAGAATCCCATTTTTAAATAAATGCACAACTTACAACACTTGAGACTACAAGGGAAGGAACACTTAGCAAACTCTGTTTCCACTATATGTGTCCAAGTCGATCCCCAGAAGCCAGATCATCTCCAATATTCCTCTATTGATATTCAATGTGTTCTAAAAGACCCTTCCAGCCTTAACTCTCTCTATTTCAGGTTTAGCATTCTGTATTCTATATTCTAGGGTCCATTCTAGCACTGACATTTATGTCTAGAGTTCCCTCCAGCTTTGACATTCTCTCTATATTCTAGGCTTTCTTCTGTAATATTCTATGTTCTAAAGTTCACTCTAGCTACATATAACATTCTAGATGCAAAGGCTCTTTCCAGTTCTGACTTTCTAGCTCTGATATTTATGTTCTAAAATTCCCTCCGGTACAGACATTCTATGTCCTAAGGTTCCCTTCAGCTCTGATAGTCTAGATTCTAAGATTCTTTCCTATGTTGACATCTTTTATTCTAACGTTTTCTCCAGACTTGACATTCTAAGGTTCCTTCTAGCTAAAATATTTTGTGTTCTAAAGTTCCATCCTGCTCTAACATTCTATGTATATTCTAAAGTATTCTCCAGCTCTGACATTCAATGTTCTAAGATTCTCTTTAGTTCTGACATTCTGTGTTCTAAAGTTCTTTCTTGCTCTGACATCTTATATTCTAAAATATTCTCCAGACTTGACATTCTGTATTCTAAGGTTCCCTTTAGCTTTGACAGTCTACATGTATTTAAGACTTCTTATAGTTCTGACATTCTGTGTTCTAAAGTTCCTTCTGACTATAATATCCCTATGGCTCCCTTTAGTTTTGACATTCTGTGTATATTCTAACGTTTTTTTTCAGCTCTGGCACTCTACATTCTAAGGTTCCTTCTAGCTATAACATGCTATATTCTAAGGTTCCCTCCAGAGTAATATTCTATGTTCTAAGGTTCCCTCCAGCTGTGACATGCTATGTCCTAAGGTTCTCCCTAGCTCTGACATTCTATGTATATTCTAAGATTTCTTAGGGAACATTCTATGTTCTGATATTCAATGTTCTAAGGTTCCCTCTACCTATAACATTCTATGTCCTATGTCTATGTTCCATCCACTTTTGTCATTCTGTGTATATTCCAAGTTTCTTTCGGCTCTGACATTCTATATCCTAAGGTTTTCTCTAACTCTGACATTCTATGTTCTAAGGTTCTCTCTAGCTGTAATAAGCTCTGTTCTAAGGTTCTCTCTAGCTGTCATCTTCTATATTCTAAGGTTCCCTCTCGTTCTGATATTCTGCGCCTTTTAAGTGCTGGATGATGATGAGCAACAACTAAAAGGCATGAAAGTTCAAGACCAGGATTCTCTTCCCAGCTCCATCTTGTGTGATCTTGGATAAATCATTTCCTTTTCCAGTTCTTCAGTTTCCCTAGCTGTAAAATGAGGGGGCTTGATATTTTTGAGGTTCCTTTTAGCTGTGACACTTGATGATTTGGGTCAGGGGTTCCTTTTTTCCCTCCCCTAACCAAATCACCCAGATTTACCTACAGAACAGAACCCCAGTTGAGTGAGGAACGCTTACTCAATTTCTGTCATCTGTGTGGTTGGTCTAGACCTTAGCTCAAAACTCTGGCCAGGGAAAGGGAGTGTGCCCAGCTGCTCCCCTAGAAAGTAAGTAAGGGATGGCCGTTGCATTCCAAGACTCCCTTCTGGGCACAGAATGGGCGAGAGGAAGTGTAGAAGCTCCCGGGGAGTGTAGAAGTCTGCAGTGGTCAGCCCATTGTCTTCTCTACCATTACCCAGACAGCCCAGATAGAAGGGGAGGCACAGGGCAGTGTGGTATAAGAGGGACCCTAGAGACCATCTGCTCTAATCCCTTTGTCTTACAGTTCAAAAAACTGAGGCCCAGAGAGGTACCACGGTTTGGAAAGTGCCAGAGGCAGGATTGCATTTAGGTGCCCCTTTTCTGAGTCTGGTGCATTTTCCACTCATTCTGTGGTACAGTCCTTTCAACTTTCTGGGTCTCAACTTCCTCATCTGTAAAATGGGGAAAATACTAGTATTGCATGTTTCCCATGACTGTTGGGAGAAGAGCACCCATGGACCGGAGAGTCTTGGCCCAGGACTCTTTGAAGAAATGCTTTGAAGAACGAGGACCCTTCCTGGAGCTCCATGAACTTCAAATGTGCAGAACTCAGAGGCAGGAGGATCCCTCTAGTACACTCTGTAAGTGACCAAGGACTCCCCTACCATTTCCCCAGTAAGTGGCCATCCTCTACCTGTTGGAAGGTCTTGAGTGAGGGGGGAAGCCCTGACCTCTTGAGATGGCCCGTTCCACTTAGGGAAGGTTCTGATCCCTGGGAATTTCTTCCCAATAGCAAGCTTAAATCTGTTTCTGCCCAACTTCGGACCTCTTGCCCAGGCCAAGCCTTGACTCTGGCCCCTGAAACGAGTCAGAATCCTGTTCACAGACTGAGCCTTAACCCCCAAAAGAAAACTGAGGGCCCCCCCCACTTAGCCCCTAACCTTTAACCAGTTTTTATTTGTCATGAGTCAGGGTCTCACCCGTAAGGGGTGGTGGGGGAGAGGAGCAGAGAAATGTTTTAAATAACTATAAAAATAAAGGCATCAATAAATTACATTTTAAATTTCGTGTTGTAAATGATGGACTTTTATTTTATTTATTTCTTAAAGGAAATTCAACCTCCCCATAAGGCCATAGGGTTCAGCACTGCTGTCTTGAACCGAGCTGAACCCAGAGAATGCGTCATTTTTACCATTTCCCATTATGATTATGATTATTATGATAATAGCTGCTTCTTACCACAGAGACTCATCTTTTTTTCTTTTAATATTCATCTTCTTCTGGTGTTTTGCCATTGGCTGTTGCCCTCTAAGGACCATGGGACTTTTCCATCTGATTTGAAGCTGAAGCCTTCCACATTAGAATATGAGCTTCCTGAGATTAGGGACTGTCTGACTTTTTATCTCCCTAGGGATTAGCATAGTGCCTGGCACACAGTAGGTGCTTAATAAATGCTTCATTCATTTGTTCCCTCATTCATGCTCCCTGGCTTCAAAATCAGCCTCACAAGGAGGGGAGGGGAGAAGCTGGACATTAGCTTGGCTCCCTTGGCCCTGGAAGGGTTTGAATGGACTGCGTAAGTCCAGCATGAGTCATCAATGTGATCTGACCCATCAGAAGCTACTGTCATCGTGGCTTGGCTTGAAGAGAGCCCAGGAGCGGGGAGGAGGTGGCGAGCCCACTGTTTTGGGGTCAGATCACAAGTGAAGGATCAGGTTCAGTTCTGAGCTTCCCATTTTAGGAAGAACATTAATGAGCTGGACAGGATCCAGAGGGGGTGTGAGCACGACGGTCTCCAAGCCTTACAAGGAAATTTCTGAAGACGCAGGGTGTGTTGCAAGCATGGGGAAGATAAGACTTGAGTGGAGAGAAAAGGGAGTGGACAGAAAAGGGGAATATTCCCAAGATTCAAAGGCCCCTCATGTGGGGGAGGAATTATTCTTGTTCTGCCTAGGTTTGGGGATGGCAGCTTGGTGCAATATGTAAAACACTGGCTTTGGAAGAAAGGAAAGAAACAAGCATTTATTAAGCACTGACTGTGTGCCAGGCACTATGCTAAGTGCTGGGATATTATGCAATATAAACACAAAAGAAAGATCGCTCTTGAAGGAGCTTACAGAAAACTACCCACAAAGCACACGGAAAAATGGGGACTCCAAGATTGGGGAAGGTTTTGAAATCCAGAAAGTCAGGACCAGGTCAGGGAAGTCATCC